>CABFOW010003375.1:25078-59417 GCA_902141385.1 Timema californicum
ATAACGTCATAATCAAGAATAATCAAAACTAAATACTAATTAACAGTAATATTTATTCGAAAATAACGTCATAATTGAAAATAATACTGATTTCAATTTTACAAAATGAAAATAGTTTTTCAGAATAACGTCATAAAGTGAAGTAATACGAAAACCTAACAATAATTTTGTTGGAAGAACGTCACATTACAAAATATTCCCAGCATAAAGCAAGTAAAATTTATTACGAAGAAAGTCACAAGTCGAAATAATACGTTTTTAATGATAACAGATTAAGCTAAATTTATCTTACTTTTGCAACATCGACGACTTAAGTGAAAATATGACTTTGTTTCTGAGAACGAAATAGACTTTACACATCAAACACCAAGTGCTAACTGAGATAACACACTATAGAAATAAGACATGTAGCAAAAATGCACAGTGCAATAACGACATTACTGCTCTCTCTCGTCCATTTTTAGAAACTCGCTCAAGTCGTTCTTCCAGTAAAAAGTACTCAAGATTCCTTTTCATTTTTTGCAATTAACTAAAAACCGACCATTTTTGAGTTATGTCATTATTCTCGCAAATGAGCGATATACTTGATTGCTAAATGGTAGAGCATTGGCTCTCCAAGCCAAAGGGCCTGGGTTTGTTTCTTGTGGTCAGGAGTAATTTTTCTTTCAACTATAACAAGTATTAAATGCACCCCTGTTAACAAGTACAACCCCAACCTTATCTGATGGTGGCAAGGAGTCAAATACAGTTTGATGGATCCAATCAGCAACTTTAACATTTCCTCTGCTTCTAGGAAATGGCAGCAGAGTATCCAGACATCGTGGTCCTTAAGGTGGACGTGGATGAATGTGAGGATCTAGTGGCGATTTATGAAATTAGTTCTATGCCCACTTTCGTCTTCATTAAGAACAAGGCCAAGGTAAACTGGATTGCTTCACCTTGATTGAGTTTTCGTACTTGTTTTAAGAACATTTTAAACTTTTGGTTAAAGTTTAATCTCATCTTATTTTTGATTGAGTTGGAATAGGGCACTAGGTTAAATTGTAATATCTGATGAAATGAATTTTTAGAAAGATTAAGGAATTAATAAAGCCATCTAAATTCATGTTACAAAATTCTCAATTAGGGAAAAATTATTCCATTTTCGGTCAAGTAGATTTTATGCTTAATATCGCTTAAACCAGGAGATTCAAATTAGTTTAACTTGCTTTCCAGTGGATTTATAAATTTCCAATGGTGGTCTGTCCATGTGAGCATTGAAAGCACTGCTCGCCTACTTTCAGCGAAATAATAATTATTTTATTAAAAAAATTAAAATAACTTAAAATATTTTAAATATCCCAAACATAATATATTTTGGCAGCAACTTTATTTAAGCTCTTTTATTTTTCAAATGTCTATGGGGTTGTCCCCTCCAAGAAGCCCACAGTAGCGAGATATCTTACTAAAAGTAAAACCATCAACCACCTTTCTCACTGGCTTTCAAGTGGCATGAAAGTTGAAAGGGAGGGAAAGATTCCAAGGTGCGCACATGCTCGTCTTATAGCTCCCTTATAGGAATAGTAGAGGGAGAATAAAATCAATGTTTAAACTGCCTCTTGCTATCGTGGAATAAAAGAGTAACTGTAAATATCCATCTAGTGCTCATTGTCAATGTTGGAGCATGCACAGTGTCAGTTATACGTTGTTCACTGGCGGGTCTGGTTCAGGTCATAATTTGTTTTATTAAAGTGTTAACTTTTATATTCTATGTGTCATATTATTTTTATTTACTATAAATTTATATTTTTAATATGTATGGTTAGTAAATTATTAGTGAAATCTTTTTCAAGTAATAAATACTTTGCTTTTAAAAGTGACTGTTAAACTGGTAGACAACACCCGAACTTCCGCAACTTACGTTCATTAATTTTCATAGTAAGTCTTAATTCATAGATTTAAGTTAATTTATTTTTATAAAATTATTTTTTTGCTATACTCTCGAAATGGTCATCTTAAAATTAGTTCATGATTTATAGTTTATATTAACTTAAATTATGTTCCCAAGAATTTAATGCAAAAAATAATAATTTAAGGCCGTTTGCCCAGCTCTCGAGACTACCAACTACCACTGCAAATTTGAAATTCTTTCTCAAGTTTTTTTGTTAATTGGCTTGTCTTCTAACTACTTTATTTCATTTTATTCCGTTCCAGGTTTAGTTCATCTGATATTTTGACAAAAAATCTAACAGTTTTATACTCTTGCTGTAACATCCTAAATCTCTTTATTAACTAACAATAAATCTAACCCATATTTAATCAAATACCTCTTATCAAAGGCAATTTTGGTTATTTATTATAAGTACAAAATAACAATGCAATCAATATTTTAACTAATAATTTCCAGTGAACGATACACTAAAATGTGTCCATTTATTTTAATCAGAAAACTTAACCAAACATATTTAGCGCTTATTTTGTTCCTGAACTGTGTTGAGTAACTGTGAATTGTTTGTACCTGCAGGCATCCTTTTTTGCATTCATAAAAAAAGGATTTGGGTCCTGAGCTGATGTACTGAGAGTGATTTTACCTAAATATGTTCCTGTTCTCTTTCCATACACTTACTTGAGGGGGTCTGGGCAAAAACATGATAGTTCTCATTTTATTTAAAAAATATGTTAGCGCAGAATTCTGGTAGCATGCCTCTTGAATTACAAGTGGTGTTGAGTGATTCAATATTTTGAGGATAGCTAATATCAATGAATATTTTATTTATTTTTTATAGATAGATTTACATGATTTAGAGAGGTTTAATCAGTGAAAATATCCCATCTAGATCAATCTACCATCCGAGAAAATCAGGGAAAACGGGAATTAGCCGGGAATTTGAAGTGATCGGGAAAAAACTGGAATGAGTCGGGAATTTGGTAAATTACAATCAAAATCCGGGAAAATGATATTTTACTAAAAATATGAAATACAATAATCAGTAAATTATGTCATTTTTTTGGTTTGTAGCTGTGTAATATATTTTTAATTCCTAGTAAACAATTTTAATTCAGATTTTAAAACATATTATTTTAAAAAAATTAGTAGAAAAACGAGGGAGGGGGGGATGCGGCAAGTTAGAAGGATGTGACATACTTTTTTAGCCGGGAATTTTAGGAAATGATCAGGGTAAATAAGGGAAAAGGTCGGCAGGGTGTCAACCATCCGGGAAAACTGGAATTAGCCGGGAATTTGAAGTGATCTGGGAAAAACGGGAATAAGTCGGGAATTTGATAAATCACATAAAAGTCCGGGAAAATGATATTTTACTCAAAATATGAAATACATTTATCAGTAAATTATAATGTCACCTTTTAGTTTGTAGCTGTGTAATATATTTTTAATTCCTAGAAACAATTTTAATTCAAAATTTAAAACTTATTATTATTATTTTAAAAAAGATTAATAGAAAAACAATGGTGGTGGTGAGGGGAGGGGGTGAGTTAGAAGGAAGTGGCATACTTTTTTAGTTGGAAATTTTAGGAAATGATCAGGGAAAAGGTCGGGGATTTCATTGGTCAAGTTTAGTAGACACCATGGTCGGGGATTTCATTGGTCAAGTTTAGTAGACACCATGATCAATGGGGGTTACATGTTTTGCCCCGACCCCATCTTATGGTTGTTTTCCCTCTATATTATATATATCTCATCTTCACAGCATTAGCGTGGTTAAGTGTGTTTAGCCTGTAAAAGTAGTACTTAGCCATCAAAGCATGATGCCATAAAATATTTTGGCACTGGCGGTATTTTGAAGGGGAATAGATACGTGAGTGTGTTATGTAACATTGGTTCATCCTTATTTAGTGTGCTACATTTCAAGTATTTTTCTTGTTTCAGGTGGAATCCTTTTCAGGTTCTAATGCCGAAAAGTTGAAGGCTTTGGTTCTTCAGCTTAAGTAGATGTTTAGAGGAAGTTTGCTTGCGTGCTCATTTACACTATACCAATACTTTGTAAACAATCACAATTATTAATACATCTTAGTTTTCTATTACAGTATAAACTGCGAATTTGACTGCTAGTTGTATTTGTCTTGATATTAAAAAAATGTGTATTCAGAAATGATCATTGGATCTAAAGGCTGCATCTATAACTTATGAATTAGTTTAGACATTTGTATTTTTTGTGAAATTTATGTTTTCAGGAATATAAGTTTTAAAACATTCATTATGCTGGAAACTAACGTTTACTTTTATTGCAAGTTAAACAATTTAATTATTTTTTCTTGAGGTTTAAGGCTTTAGTAGAATTAAAACTTCAATAAATATTATAAAGTTGTTTGCAAGACAGTAACGATAGTTTGAAAGAAGTCTTGACAATGTTTGTTTTTAAGACTTATTTGTTTATTTTGTAGACATAGTAGTTTCTGATTTAAAAAATTCAAAATTATTTAAAAGTGGTTGTAGCAGACCAAATATTGTCATCATTTGAACAAACGCTTTATGTGCTAAGTAAAATATTAAATTGTAATTGAAATTTATGAAATTATAAATACATATATTGTTCCTTATTGAGTGGTTATGGTATTTTAATGTTGAGTATATAATATAAAACTATATTTAAAAAATTGTAACCAATTGTTTTGAATTTACTAGGATATTTTTTCCTTAAAAATTGCAAAAATTTCATGTATACAGTACATTGATTTTTTTTTACCACCCATAGTGCTAAAAGTGAAATAAAAATAACATTCCAAGATATTTTCAGGAAAGTCTAATGCATTTTTATAGTCCAAAGCTTGTGTTTCCTTTCTAAGATTGTTTAGAAAAAGACAAAAGTTGGCCACCTATCGCTTTCATGAGCTAGTTCTATCCAGTCCACCTCTTTTCACTCGATTTTTAAGGTCTATTCTAACATTATCTTCCCATCTGTCTTCCCATTTAAAAACCTTGAACGCAGTCCTGGTAAGTCTCACTTGGGTTGTGTGTCCTGCCTACCATAATCTGAGAGACTAGAGTTTTAAATATGGGGTATAAAACTCGTCATTATGTAACCTCCACTCTCCATTATCTTTATACAAATTTAAAAAAAATCTAAGTACAGACAGACCTGGTTCAGTGGAGGAAGACTTATATTTACTCACTTTTGTAGACGCATTCTGCTCCTTAAGGCTTCAAGGCGCATTCTCTCAAGACTTGGTGAGAAGATGGACAGTATAAACATGTTAAAGAGTGAAGGTTTGCATTCCTGGTATACAATTTGGTTCAAATCCCAGCTATGTGTTTTTGTTGCCATTTTTCCCCATCATGTTCATAACAAGAGGTTAAATAAAAGTTGTTTGAAAACAACAAAGAAAGATGTTGAGAAACCAGGAAGTGGTAGTTAGGAAGGATGAAGGATTTGGTGAGTTAGCTGACGTATTCTACGTTCTCTCCCACAATAAATTGCCAAGTTTCTTAATTTTAAAAATTTACTAGGATATTTTTTCCTTAAAAATTGCAAAAATTTCATGTATACAGTACATTGATTTTTTTTTACCACCCATAGTGCTAAAAGTGAAATAAAAATAACATTCCAAGATATTTTCAGGAAAGTCTAATGCATTTTTATAGTCCAAAGCTTGTGTTTCCTTTCTAAGATTGTTTAGAAAAAGACAAAAGTTGGCCACCTATCGCTTTCATGAGCTAGTTCTATCCAGTCCACCTCTTTTCACTCGATTTTTAAGGTCTATTCTAACATTATCTTCCCATCTGTCTTCCCATTTAAAAACCTTGAACGCAGTCCTGGTAAGTCTCACTTGGGTTGTGTGTCCTGCCTACCATAATCTGAGAGACTAGAGTTTTAAATATGGGGTATAAAACTCGTCATTATGTAACCTCCACTCTCCATTATCTTTATACAAATTTAAAAAAAATCTAAGTACAGACAGACCTGGTTCAGTGGAGGAAGACTTATATTTACTCACTTTTGTAGACGCATTCTGCTCCTTAAGGCTTCAAGGCGCATTCTCTCAAGACTTGGTGAGAAGATGGACAGTATAAACATGTTAAAGAGTGAAGGTTTGCATTCCTGGTATACAATTTGGTTCAAATCCCAGCTATGTGTTTTTGTTGCCATTTTTCCCCATCATGTTCATAACAAGAGGTTAAATAAAAGTTGTTTGAAAACAACAAAGAAAGATGTTGAGAAACCAGGAAGTGGTAGTTAGGAAGGATGAAGGATTTGGTGAGTTAGCTGACGTATTCTACGTTCTCTCCCACAATAAATTGCCAAGTTTCTTAATTTTAAATCGTTAAAAGTCAGAATGAAATTATTTTGTGTCTTGGAGAAAATTGCAATTCCCATTTGTATCGAGTGAGCTATGATCAGGTCTGGTGTGTATGAAGAAAATTTTGTTCCGATTAAATCCAAAATACGGAATGATAAAGTTAAATAAAAAAATAGTGAAAACTAATTATATAGTGTCTAAGAATTTGTTAAAAGTTGCAATTATAAATCTAGTAATAAAAACGGCGGTATGTAGTTGATTCATAGAACACGAAGCCATAGATATTATTAACAAGTTTTAGACTTGGATTTCCTCTTTTATTACATTGTTTTCATGATGTAAAATTATTACTAAACTAAATTACTTGGAGTGTGATTTTTCTTTTCTTGACGACTCATGTTAAACATACAAATTTAGATTTAAAAAAACATCTGATAATAATTGTGTATGAAAGCTCACATTTTGATGTATATTTTGCTAATTGTTAAGGCCTTAGGCAAGTTTACTAAAAGTTGTGCCTTTTACCAGATTGTAACAGTGAATATTCATATATTTCTTAAGGTGTATATTTTGCTCTTTTATTCATTGTTTATTAATGTTATGACACTAGTTCACAGGCCAACTGTGTGTCTGCGGCAATAAATGTTACAAAATTATATATATACATCTTTTTTTTTAGATACTGGAAAACCTTTTCTAAATACTATGTTTTGTGTTGTCCTTCCCGTATAGAGAAGAATCCAAAAATAAACAAAATAATTAGCGGAAGTGCAGGGAAAGAAGAGGCATCTTTACTACACTGACCCAACCGCTGGCTGGAAACTGTTTATAATAAATATCAAATTGATTTTCCTATCAGACCGTTCATTAAGAGTTGAATGTTTATGATGGTAAAACCGTTGTTATGCACAAGCAAGTTTTAGATTTTCAGATATTTATGTGATTATTTATCTGATTACCAAAACCCTTCCTTCACCTCTGACAAGACATCTTGTGAATGTGAGGAATGCCAGGTCTTCACCGTGGTTCGAATTCCACGTTAAACTGTAGGTCCTCCATTTCATCTCACAACCACCCTGCCATTACACATTAGCCTAAGTGTGTATAACCCGAACGGGTAGTAAGACGCGGTGCTAATAATAATAATAATAATAATATGTGATTATTTGTGAAATATCAAGTACATAATTGCACTGTTAGACCGATCAGTTTTATCTCTAAGGTCATCCTATTTTGTAGAGTAGTGACTGGTTTATTTGAAATAATTAAAATTTTGCTGTCCAAAAGTGTTCGTATTTTCCATCGCTATAAAGAAATGTTTTTTGGTTATCATGGCTTTAATTTTTTTTAATGAAGTTTATTTTTAGCACCAACTTTGGGTCTGGCTTTAACAGTTTAGGAGCAGTGTACTAAGTATGAATTAGAAACTATGTTTTTTTAGCACAACAGCTTATTATCCATCTGGTTTGTACACTTTGCGATATTAGTTACACTGGTGGGCTGGGTATGAGGAAGATTGAATTTAGATGTTGATCCACATTTTTATGGAGTATAAAATCACTTAGAAAAAACTCAGTATACCTGACTGGGATCGAACCCCACTCTCCCAATCATCAGTAGTAGTCAATTGTTAGAGTAGTACCTTAGACTATGCTGCCATCAGTGTGGGTAGAATAATTAGGTTAAATTTATTTCAAAAATATGGTATCCATTGCGTAGCATTAAGATAATTTTTTTGTCTGAGCGGCTGATATTTATAAGCAAAATGTTATAAACATTTTGCATAAATAATAATAATAATGCATACAAACAATATTTTAGTAAAGTGGAATAAAACAAAGTAATTTATATTTTATACAAATGACATTGCTTTGTTTTTTTAGGGGGAAGACAGTAAAAAATAGTAAAGCACAGATAAAAGAGAGGGAAATATCCTGTCGAGCTATTGCAAATTTCACATTGCATTCCTGGACATCTAGTGTTAAATTCTTATCCCAGCCCACATTTGATCATTAGTTTGGATTTCATAACATAAATTAGGGCTGTCAAGACTTTCGAACATGTCATCATTCAAACCCAACTAGAAGAGAATTATGTCGTTCAACTCTGCTGTACAGCCAAAAGATGCAAGTAAAGGCAGCAGTCATTCAGTTTCTCTTATAATAATGTTAGAGTAATATAGTAGGCTCCGCTTATTGTAATCGCGGATAATGTTATCAGTTTCTTGTAGACCTGACCATTTTTATGTCTAAACATGAAATTCTCTGTATATTGTAATAAAAGCTTAGATTATAATTTTTTGGTAATTTAGGACCACCAATGTAAACATTTATAAAAGTTTAACATTGGAAAATCCTCATAACCTCAGTGTTTTATCATGTCTACTGCGATACAAAAATGCAATCTTTTGAATGCATGTCAATAGGCTGTTAGCGCGTGAGTGTGATGGATGGAATGTGTCTTTTTCGTTGTATGTGTGCTGTCACATAGAATGCATGAGTCCTAGTCTACACAACTCCCCCTCCCTGCAGGCGCATTAAGATTTAACCTCAATTTATCAGCTAAAGCACTTTTGTGATGTTTAGTATTTTTTTAAGCATAAAAATATATGTAGGTTACTTAAATGTAATTTCTCTCGTATTTTTAAAAAATGTAACTACAGTAAAAATACAGTACAGATTCATAATATGTAATTTGTCTTAACAGACACAAATTAAAGGAAAAACATGTTAGAATTAATACTGTAGTTTATTCTTATTGTTTATAACAAAGCATATTTATCTAATGTGGCACTGTTTATTATTATCAATCCGATATTGTTATTAATTCCTCTGTCCTAATGCGATCATAATAAGCAGCACCCACTGTATATCAATATTTATATTACAATATGTCTTACACAAAACATTACCCATAACTAGTTTGGTGAGGATTTAAGATGGGAATTTAGGGGACAGGAGAAAAAACCAGAAGTGAAGTTTTTATAGCCAAAATAAAGAAAATATTGCTCATGCAAAGACATAATTTAATATTCTTCAAATTTTGATTGTTTGAATAAATGTTTAGTAACTGCCATGAACATAGCGGCATTAGACAAACTTTTTATATGAAGAGAAACAGTTAACATTAAATTCTAGGTTACCCTTGACAAATATTCCACATCTGGTAATATATCTGTGTGAAGAAAAATAAACTCTTATGTGTCTTCTGGAGGATTACATTATTTATTTTGACAAAACAATGTTTTGCTAGAAAAATTGCAAAAACGATTACATTTTATTACATCCCCACCTTAAAATGAGGCAACGCAAATAAAACTATAAAACCTAAAATAACCTAGTAACACAAACAAAAGTACAATTAAAATGGCCACACAATTTGTCAATACAAGAAATCATTTTCTTTCGCAAAAATTCACAACAATTTTTGATGTAAAGTCTAGCATCCCTGATTTAATGAAAAGTATGTGAATGTATGCTAAATGACAATATCATATGAGTATTTATGAAGTGTTTTTTTTTCCAAACATATATTTCAGTCTAGAGACGTTGTGCTGTGACTGGATGGTGGTGTCATCTCGTGGCGAAAGTTGGAAACTTTAAATTGTATGTATCTTTTGTTTTTTTTAAGTTGTTCAATTTCAATACGAAAAAAAAATTGTTTTTGTTGTAAGAAATAATCCACTCTCTCTACCAATCTTTTTATTCGCCTCTTAATAGCGCACTCTAAGAACTTGTGGCTTTTGATTGGTTTCACTTTCTAATAATCTCTAAGGCTGGTTTCAGACGGAGTCTCGTCAAGTTTGACTCCCAATTGAGAAAGGTACATATTGTATTTGATAGCAATATGAAGGACCAATACCATTCACACTGGTGAGGCGAGTCAAAAAGAGTCCATGATGCGGCAGATTACAGATTTCGTCAGTTGAGCTGATGCTTTTGCCACATGCTTTTAAAGGATAGCAGCATGGACACTGAGGCCCGTATGCAAGGACGATGCTGAGCACGGCCAGAGTACAGGCTGAGAACTAGCAGAACATGAGGCCTGTCGTGAAAACAGGTGTCTCGATCGTTTATGCGCGCAGCGCCATGTTGTGGGAATATCCTCTGAGTACGGGCAGAGTATAGTCTAAGCAAGCCCGGGACCAGGCTCTGGCGAGACTCAAGATATTGCGTCATAGATCGTACTAGCACAAGGCTCATACTCTGCCTGTGCTCAGCATCATCCTTGCATACAGGCCTGAATACCTCATTGAACCCTTCAATTTATAACCCATCCCATCCCGAACATCTGGATAGAAATGCAGTTTGCGCTATTTGGAAACATGAAAAACTACCAAATGTGCATAGTTTCACATTAAGTGGGTAAATCCACATTGACATCTTTTTAGGTGTCTATGAGGGTGCCACCGTACAGTTGTATTTATAGAAACAGCTAGAACTACATCAACCTTGCACGAGCGGTTTGATCAAACTAGTGGACTCAATGACTCGACTCATTAGTGTGAAAGGCCTTGATTAAACTCTACTCAGGAGTCGGTGTGTAACCAGCCTAAAGTGCAGTCTCCCATTTCTTTATTTGTTTGCGTTGTGTGCACCTTCTCGCCCTAAGGAGGAAAGCTTTCCTTTGTGACTTTTTTTTTATCTTTTCACTCCTACCCAGCAAATTTGGCTGTAAGATAACATTCCCTTTTGATACTCTTAAAATGTTAATTAAAAAATATATACAAACAAAAAAAGACCGACATGAACCAGTTTAAATACATTGACAATGCAAAACAATTATAAATACCTTAGTGGCTTGGTACAGTACTAGGTTTGTTGAGAAAATGTTCATTATTGGGTGAGATGAGTGAAACCGAAAGAGATTCTTGGTTTTTTTCATAACCCGGTTAAACCGAGAGATGATTCTCAATAGAAAAGGCAGATGTTAATCAGTAAGAATTTTCTAAGTTTTTTGGTTAGAAACACTTGTTCATCACCATTTTAGGGTCATGACGGAACCTAACAAAACATGCTGGGGTGCTAACTCTCTTAGATTGGAAATGTAGATTGCAAATAATTTGTTTATTTCCCTATATCTGGCCTAAGACTTGTTTACAACTTATTCATTTGTATTTATCAGGGTAGTGTAATTTCTAATATGTAAACATTTTTTGTTTTAACTTGCACACTACTTCAATGGCTGCATGGTTTTAAGGCGGCAATTCTTAACCAGGGTTATTTGCTTATTACTGAAGTAAATTATCTTAAATTTTATATTTTGGAAGAAAGAATTTGATGGTCCTAAGCATGTAAGCTCAGTACTCAAATAGCACTAAGTAATATAATTGAAACAAGAATAGACAAATTAGTGGAAAGTGTTCAACCCCTAAAGTCCCATTGGACATTTAGGTAATTTAATTTTTTTTAAATTTGTTATAATCAGTAAATAAAGCCACTATTTTGAATAAATTGTAATGATTAATATTTAATAAAAACTAGATGGCCTCAAGTAATAAAAGGTTAAGAGCCACTGACTGGTCTAAGGAGTCATTCTCACAATAGACTATACCAGGGATAGGACAACTATGGCTCGCAGGCTAAATAATTTATATGTGTTGTGTTAGGATCCGTCTTGACCCCAAAACGGTGGTGAACAAGTGTTTCTAACCAAAAAACTTAGGGGAAATAATCTTAGAAAATGCTTACTGGTTAACATCTGCCTTCTCTATTGAGAATCATCTCTCGGTTTAACCGGGTTATGAAAAAAAGCTGGAATCTCTTTCGGTTTCACTCATCTCACCCAATAATGAACATTTTCTCAACAAACCTAGTACTGTACCAAGCCACTAAGGTATATTATAATTGTTTTGCATTGTCAATGTATTTGAACTGGTTCATGTTGGTCTTTTTTCGTGTATTGGTATAATTTTTTTAATTTGGCTCATCCCTGGATTAGACTAGATGATTGGTAGATCATGGTTTGATTCTGGCCGGGTGTACTGATGGTGGTTTTTGCTAAACAGGTTTTCACTTTCTCACAAATGAGGGTACACTTTCTCTAAATTCAACCTTCCTAAACTCGAACACAAGAGTAGTTAGTACATAAGCTTATAACCTGATCAGGTAGTAAGATGCAATGCTAAAAATAAATACATCGTGGCAACCTTTAAGATATGAATCTAAATTCACAGTTTTGGAGAGAGATGGCTATATTCCTTCAGTAAGTAAAAATTATTTTTTCCCCACATGACCGCCACTCTTGTGAGAATGTAATGTTTTGGGGGAGGGGGAGGCTGGTTATTTCTCTTCTTTTTTAAAGTACTTTCTAATGTCATCGTGGTGTGTTTATTAAACTTTAGGTGGGTTCACTAGACCTCTAGTTGGAGTGTGCCTGATGTCGAACTGTGCTGAAAAACAGGAAAACTACCTTTTTAGCCCTCCCCTTTCTTTACTTACATTTTATTATGTCTCATGTTTATCCTCAACTGTGTGTACCCTAACTAATAATGTTAAATGGTACTGAGGGTCAAAATTTAATCTGCCTCATGCAAATTGTATATTATGTTTTGTATTCTTTTAGGTCTGTTTTGGTCCTCTTTAATAAACCTATATATTTATTATTTCCATTACTTAATACGTTATTATTTTACCTTCAACTCCCGCATCTCAAGACCAACTTTGTAAAAAAGAATATGTTCTTTCATAAATCAGTTTATAGTAATACTATGATGCTCTCACTCAAAAATCTGAAATACAAGTTTGGGATACAACTGGATCAAAAGGGAAAGAAAAAATAACTCTAAACTAATGCTGGGATCAGATCAACCAGAAAGCCACCTTATTGGCTGAGCTTGTCATGTTACTCAGTACAGCCAGCCACCCAGCTCGTCACATACACAAAGCTATATAGAATACAAATTGTTAAACAAAGATAGGGAGATCAGGGTTCGATCCTAGTCGGGTGCACTGAGGGTGATTTTTCAATATGGTTTTCCACTCTCCCTGCATGCAAATGTGGGTGCACTTCCTCTCAATTGAACCTTCATAACCCAGTTTTATAATAAGTACATAGGCCTATAACCGGAACAGGTATTAAAATGGGGTGCTAAAAAAAGTTAAAATTCAAGTCACATTTTGGAACTTTAAATAATAAATAAACCTTTAAAGTCCACACCAATGTTCAATCAATTATTGGTTAATTTTTTTTAAAATATGTATGTTTAGATGTTTTGGTATTAAAATATAACTGCTGTGTATCAGGTGAAGTAATCAAGTTCCTCCAAGTGACACTACCTTTCTGTTCTCTTTACATTGGTCCCGGCAATCTTCTCTTGCAAGCATTTACAACCTAATCTGCTCTAACTACTTTAGACCTTACCATTACACATTAGCGTAAGTGCGTATAACCCGAACGGGTAGTAAGACGCGGTGCTAATAATAATAATAAATAATAAATAAACCTTTAAAATCCACACCAATGTTCAATAAATTATTGGTTAATTTTTTTAAAATATGTATGTTTAGATGTTTTGGTATTAAACTATAACTGTTGTGTATCAGGTGAAGTAATCAAATTCCTCCAAGTGACACTACCTTTCTGTTCTCTTTACATTGGTCCCGGCAATCTTCTCTTGCAAAAGTTTACAGCCTAATCTGCTCTAACTACTTTAGTGCCATTTTAATGAACAATTTGTTTTAAAACAACTCAATTCATCACCTGTGTTTTGCTCGAGTTATATTACATCAATTCTAATAAGTGATCATATACTAGTTTATTTAGGTCATGTAAACGTTAAGATGACCATGTTCTAAGATTTAAGGCATCTTTACAATGAGATGTTTCCTGATATCGAGGGTTCTTTTCAGGTTGAAATATGTCCTCATACTTGGATTATATAGAGCAAAATGTTGTGGACGGTGTCACTGAAATAGATGGCACACCAAATGTGTCAAATCCACTATTTGACTAGTGTTAAATTTGATTTACACTCCATTCACCCTTAAGGTGCGTGTATGCCGAGAAGCGTGCACCTTGCTTATCACTCCTATCTTTGCACATCACACAAGTTAAAGAAACAAACCCATGTGAAGAAATGGGAGCGTGGATGCTGAGCACCTCACTCTGACTAGACACAAGAAACAAACTTTTTTTTTGTGGAGGGTTGTGCGATCTGCGCGCTTCTTTCATTGGTTGGTTCAAGGTCAAAGCAAACCCTCAGTGGTGTTCAGTGCACATTATATTAATATTTTGTCAATTTGACTTTACTTCAACGTTTGTCATGTATGGCTTTTCTACAGACTGAGTGTATTTTAGGAAGAATATGAGTGACATAAAATAAAAACTAATAAATAGTATTTCGAAGTACCCTGAACTCTGGGACAAGAGGCATATACATTTTACCGCTGCTAACATGTCATCACTATAATTACTACCGATGTTGAAGATAATTTTTTTCCACTTTGATAGATATTTTAAAAGTAAAATTAAAAAAACTTTAAATAAAAAAATAAAAGGAAGTTTAAGAAACAAAACAGTAAGAATGCTCCGTGCAGACTAGCTCTCTCTAGCCGGGTACGTACGAAGTGTGATCTGCTCAATATGCACAAGCTGTTCCATGAGTGATGAGCGATGCATTCACGCATCCTTAACCTCTTTTTTGAGTGACTTGGCCGTGTTTTTTCAGACTTTATCCTCATATAAGTTCTCTTTTACTCAATAAATGTATCTAACATACTACGAACTAGTGACATCACGTATATTTTATTGTAACTAATTGTAGAAGTTATTTTTTTAACTTATAGATGTGTCTAACCAAACAAATAAAAAATTAAAAACTGACATTTTTAATACAAACAATTATTTTTAATCCCGACAGACAAATGGTTAAAGCTATCAGTCATTTTTTAAACAGATTACACTACAACCATATTTTATAAGTTACGCCATAGTGGAAACGTGCCAAGGTAAGCTTGTTACCTTCAAGGGTAAAAAGGGTTTAAAGTCTGCTCAGCGTAGGAATTGTTTTCTGGATGGCCTTTTTCCTTATCAGAAATTTATTATATAGTAGGATTATTAGTAGGAAACAAGACCTTTCTGAGAGTAATTCCTACCGTGAATGGAGTATGCATTAACCTTTGACAGTTTGTAACTTTTTTTTTTAGTTTAAAGAAAAACCAGCAACTGAAATTGAAGATTTAATCTTTATTATGTACAAATATACCATAGTAATTCTCAATAGGGAAGAGATTTTAAAAACCAAATTAAACTTATTAGGACGGCATCTCAAAGGTATTTTCAAGTTGTCACATAGCCAGACCACAGAATAGGCCTGTGTGTGATTTTTGGAAATACAAGCTCATTCCAATTACAACTTTTGTGTATGGCCAATCTTTTCTCCAAAATGCTATTCAAGGAACTGTTTCTGTCTAACATACATGTGTTTAGATGACTAGTTAAAACATAGAGAAGTAGAACTTTTTTTGTATTTAATCCTCTAAATTTAGTTAAATTGTCCTTCCCATGGCACTTTCATGCTTACGAAGTTTACACACCCTAATTATGTGGGTTTGTTTATGTTTCACTTAAATTGTCAAGTTTTATATTGTTTACTAATTATTAAAAGAAAAACAATTTGTGGGAGTGAGAGGAAAATTAAATAGTGGATGTTTTAAGCTCACCTATCATTGGGTAATCCTAGTCTCTTTTTAAACTATCAGTTTCACTAGTGTTGAGTTAGCTTTAAACAAAGCGATACACAAAAGTATATGAGTCGATATAGCTACTCCCTCACCAAACTATAGCCTGATTTTGGTAGAAAGAACAGTTTAGAAGATTCAAACCTATTTGTGTTATTTTATAGGTATTGATAATACCTATCAGAAGTGACAGCTTCGTTTAATATGACTTGATATATGAATAGAAAAATTGTTTTAGTAGTTTTAATAAAATTATGTATTGCCTAATGACTTGGGAATGTATAGTAAGACAATGTAGAAACACTGTTCCAATAATATAAATTAAGTAAGAGTGAAGGAAGCCATCTTGAAAGGATAGTTGAATAAGGCTTAGACAGGAACGAACACACTTCTCAATTCATTTCTTCTCTTCTTAAAATTATTCTATAAGCATGTAGTTCTATATTTTTCCTTGTGTTGTGTGTGTTTTAATGTTTGAAGAAGTGGGAAGTGTACCAGTGTAAGAATAAATGAAGAGAAAATTGTGTTTGTTTCTTTATGTAGACCTACCTAACTATCCTTTCAGGTTGGCTTCCTTCACTATCACTTATTTTAGTAGTTTTAGTAACTGTCAGATACAGTCTTAACTACTCATTCGGGTTATACGCTTATGTACTAATTGCGTTAATTGTTTTATGGATGATGAAGGTTATATTTATAGGAAGTGTATCCACATTTGTGTGGAGGGAGAGTGGAAAACCATTTTGTGAAAAAACTTTCAGTACACCCAACCAAGATTCAAACCTCAATCTCCCAGTGATTGGCTGTCTAGTCTACTGCGAGAGTAGCACATTAGACTGATCAGCTACTGAAGTGAGTCCCAGATACTGTTCCACCTAGCAAAATCAGGCTATAAATATCCTGTTATAAGTAACTACAGTAGCCCCATGTCTTCTTTGGTGCTGACTGGCAGCTCACAGCTGACAGCTAAAATCTTTTAAAAGTTACCAGACCAAATTATGTATCCCTACGCCGAACCATATGATCTGCAAAAACATGTGTTTAGCAGCTGTCACATTCTTACGGTCAAACTTTAGGTATATACCTAAATGTTGACTGTCAGCAGTTAGCTGTGAGCTGTCAGTCAGCACCAAAGAAGCCATGGGGCTACCGTAACTTGTGTTTAGGGCTAAATAATAATAATAATAATAATAATCGATTATTTTTCTTGATGTGCTCTGTATCCAAATCTTACAATTACACTGAGTGTTTGGGATAAAGAAGATATAATTTAGAGAAAAATGTTTCCTCACTTATAGAGGTGGAGAGTGGAACACCATTAAAGAAAAATGGGGTCTACACCCAGTCAGGAATAAAGGTTGTGTTAATGAAAAATCAAACAAGATGAGACTAGCACCTTTGTTTGCATATTTCAAAGTGATATGTATTTTATATAATTTAGTATGAACTGTGGTGTATTTTTTCTACTAAAAATAATGTTTAAATATAATTTTAGTTCAATACTTAATAATAAATAAGCTTTGTGTCTGACTTCAAATAAATATATAAATAATATTGGCCTAAATTACTGTGGTTAACTATCACATTCATATATTACCATCTGTTTTCATTACAGTCATCCAAAGTGATAGATGTCAGCTGTTGGTGTAGTGATATATTAAGGACTATTTCTAGTAACATTTTGAGCTGTCATCCAAGTAAACTAAGGTCGTGAATGAATTATATGTTTTGTCTAATATAGATTGCTTTCGGAAGTGCCAATCAGCACGTTTGTGCAAATGACATACTAGTATTTCTTACTCTCCTAATGAATCTTCCAAAACTATTTTAATTTTACACAATAAACTGTATTATTAATATAATAAACATTTTTAGAATCACAAAAACAAAATACTTGGCAAAACCAAAAGTGCACACCCCAAATGTTAATTTTGATTTGCATAGAAGTTTGATTTTAGATTTATACAAAACTGTTTCAAAGAGAATTGCTATATTTGTACAAAGCAATATTTTGTTGCCCTTTTTGTAGAAATTCTAACTTGATAACAAATTAAGTCTTTTTCGTCAGATTGACAAACGAATAAAATAAAATATATAGGAAAAGCTTTTTTGGTACAAAATATATAGTTCAACTGATCCAAATTTCAAATTTGACAATAAATAACAACTTGTTTTAAGCCAGTCAAAATAAGAAAAACATCTCTTTGTAGATAATGGGCATAAATAATAAAGCAAAATAATCTTTTTCACATAAAATCATAAAAAATTATGAAAAAATCAAATTTAAAACATTTGATTAAAAATTGTAGCAATTAAAAGATGCCGGTAATGAATCTCAATAGGGTACCTATTGGTCTAATAATCTAAAAAGTGAATATAAAAAGATTTGGGGTGAATTTGTTATTTGCGACAAGTAGTGAACATGTTTTATGTACAGATACAAAAGGAAAATTGCACAAGGCAAACTTCTTTTATATTTTTTGACATCAAGATAAAGCTCAATCAAATCAAATTTTATACACATGTAGATTTCAGTCTGCTCTTTCAGAAAATATAAATTCGTGTGCAAATGACAAGATAGGGTTGAGCAGTCAAGTTTATTTTATCAACGCACAATGGCAAGAATGCACAGAGCGGGAATATAAATATCAGCACAGTCATCTACACTGAAGTGTGGTGTTTTAGGGTGTGCAAAATTGGTTATTTAGTTAACACTGCATACCTTTCTGACCCTCACAAGAACATTTTCATTGGGGCATTCATTAATTATGTAGTTGACACTTTAAAAAATAACAATTTTAACTTCCCTCAATCTCTTCTATGTTATACAATAGCACATGTATTTAAACTTTTTTGATAAAGATTTTTTTGTTCTAAGAATAGGCTAGAGTATCCTACAGTCCAATTTTAATAGGAAGGAGCCTTTTTAGAAAATACAAACTAATTTTTGCATCTCAACATTGGTAACATTTTTCTAGGCTTATATTATTATTATTTTATAAGTAGCCCATTGATAATATTTATCAAAAGTGTCAGCTGCAGATAGCATGATTTGATATATGAATACTGTATGTGAAAGTAGAATCTAGTAGCTTATCTAGCTGTTGTAGATAAGGCCCTTGTGTGAAAATTGGACTGTATTTAAAAGTGTGGCTTTTACAATTAGATCATTCATCAATATAAAATATAAATTTCATTTTAAGAGTTCAACAGGAAGAAAGAGGTATGTGCCTGCTTCACTACAAGAGTATGAATGTTATAGGGCGGTACATAATTCAAACTACTATTCAAAACAACAATACTGCCACACGAGGTTTACATCATTAACGCTCCCGTACGCTAACTATTATAACTGATGATACAGTCTTCCGGACATATACACCTGTGAACTTTGCTATGTATTATTAGACTACTGGATTGTCGAAATGACTGATCGCACGCCCTACAACGAAAAGGATAGTTTCTAACATTTGTTCTTGTTGGTATATCTTCTTCAATAGACTCTTTCTTTACTTTGATTGTAATCTTGTTCAAGTCGGAATAGTTTTTTAAACTTGACTTAGAGTTCAACTCGTTTGTCCTTATATTCACATATTTTTTGTCCTTATCAAAAATTGTCTTGTCAACATAATGAGTCCACAATTTTTGTTGATGATGACCATTAACGTTACGCCTGCGTATTTTAATGTCAGGATGTGATAAAAGTGTGTGTTCTTTAGGTTCTTGCAGATTAGGGTTTTGTGAGCCAGATAACTCGTTCACTTTTCTCGTGGCCACTTGCAACAGTGTCTCAAAGGTAGTCCTTTGCTGTGGTTTATCACAGACGGCATTAGTCGAGGGTACTTTTTGTATATTTATATCCTTAAATGGATTTTCATTTTTATAGCTGCAATCGAAATTACTTTCAAACGAATCTTCACTATGTGTTACATTTTCTTCGATGTAGTCATACTGTTCACTACTGCAATCAAGCTCTTGTTTTAAAACTATAGGCGTGTTGTCGCCTTCTTCAAAGTTTGGTAAGAAAACTATCTCAACCGGTTTATCTTCATTCTTCATAGATTCCCTTGTCGCAACAATTTGACTCTCGTCTGAAGAAGCTATTTCATATTCAACTAAACAAAAATCATCGTCCATTATCATATAATTGTTGTTGCTACCATTGTTGTCGACTAACTGCATAGTCCTGTACACCATCTCACCATTTTCATTTTGCTCCACTATGCAGAGCACTTCTGAGCTTTCTTTATCCATGGCCTTGTCTCAGAAACACAGCATAGGATTTATTTTAACTGAAAAAAAAAATGTAAACATTATTTATCTAAGGTCAACAAAAATCACTAAATCCAAACATAGCTAGCACTAGTCAGATGTATTTTTAATAATCTAAGAACTTCTGAAAAAACAAACACACATCATTATAACCAGAGCTGTAGAGTCTAGAGTCTGAAGCAATTTTGAATGGAGTATAAATCAGTAAAAATGTGCATACTCCGACTTCGGCTTCAAAACAGCAATATATGCAGGATCGAATCTGACCGTAGGCCTTTTCAAAAACTAGTAAGGAAAATCTTGAAATAAGGAGTTTGCAGTCCTTTATTAATGTAAATATTGATTTCAAAAGTTTTATAAGATTATACAATTTCACCAAATAGCCTACTATAGGAAATCCAAATAATGACATGAAATTTGTTCTAAAATTTCAACGAAGCATGGTTTCAATCTAACAAAACTGTTTGGAATTAGAATAAGATAGAGTTTAGCTGGGAGGTTAAAGAAGAAACGTGTAAAGATTTATACTCCTGTAACTAAGACAACCTACAAAACCCTGTCTACTTAATCCGGTCTGTAATGTCAGGATCACAATCGACTTAACATTTATGTAGACCATAACGTAACAATTCAAGCAATTAAAACTAATTAGGTTATAAGTACCTAAATACCATACTTGCAATTTAGAAGCTTAGTACTGGATATACAAAATAAAGTGTAACAAGAGGCTACAATGTTTTAGAGTTCACAAAAGGCTGAGAAACTATAATTAAGAAGTCATTTGCATTACATAAACAAACAAATGAAGTAGCCTACTAAATAGCCTTGTTGACGGGACTCGCAAAATGATTGGCTAGATATCATTTAACATTCATGTAACGTAAGGCTCTCCCCATAACAACTATTAGGCCCAATATTACAATGTCACGTTAAAGTCCTCATAATTTAATCGTTGGTTAAACTTGGTGTTGCGTTTTACATTAGAATACTATTTTGATATGCTCGTCAAGTTACGAACAGGTGCCCTCCATTAGTTCTTAAGCTTATTGAAGCACTAGATTTGTTACAAAGCTTTTGATTGGCTTACAGGGGTGTTGCACAAAATATATTGGGGGGAGCTCCCATTTTTATTTTATTTGGGGTGATAATCAAGCCTTGAACCAAGCTTTTAGGCAACCGTTTTTATTTACTTGCAAGGCAGTTGCCAGCCAATAAGTTCAGGTGTTGGGGGTGGGGGTGGGTGGTACATCCATCAATTGATAGAAGCTAGAAATAATTGTAAATGATAAACAGTTCTAGAAACTATCTGAAGTGTTTTTATGGCACCATAGCCACCTAACTGCCAAAGACTGGGAAAATTTCTGGATATTAAACACCTCTAGAAGCTATCTGAAGTATTTTTTATGGCATCTTAACCCCCAAACTGCCAAAGGCTAGGAAAATTTATAGATATCAAACACCTATAGAAACTATTTAAAGTGTTTTCTATGACAACATCATGCATGTCCACTAATGCTTGTTTTAATTACTATAAATTGCTTATAATAATGATTATATGCAACTAACATGTAGTAAAATAGAACCAACAAGCCTGGGGTTGGGGGATGATTTTATATTGTGCTAGCAGCATTACAAGGCTGTCACAGTAAACAAGTCAGAAATAAGCTATCGGAATGGAATATCCAAAAGGAGCCTAAGCAGAAACTAGGTCGTTTTTAGCACCTTAACAACTTACTATCTAATAGAATTACGCCTCTTCTTATAATCATTAAAATCCTTGAAAAAGTAAATATAAAGCTAAAACCTCTATATTGTGTCCCCACCCAATACACGCTGCAACCCCTAAGTTGGAAACCGCTGCTTTATTATAACACAGTTGGAAGCAATATTTAACTAGTAAGCTCCCTGAGATGTTGAACTCACTCGTCACTTTATCAAAAATTGTTTTATTTCAACGAATTTGACTGTACTAAGTATATTTTCCCAATGTTTGGTACAATATCACATGATTAAAAACAAGAAGAGTGCGTAAAATTGGAATTCATATGAAATTAAGAAATATAAGGATACAAAATGTACAGAATATGTAAACGTGGCTCAATACTATTCTATATATAAAATTTGCAATTTTGGTACACACAAAAAATGTACTTAACTTCATTAAATTACCATTTAGTTATGTTATAGATCATTTAGGCAACATGATAGGAACATTTTAATATATAAAAATAGGACATGGCTTGGGTTGAAATACAATAAAGGCAATCTAAATAGCAACGTTTACACAATGAAAACCTTACTTATACTTTTTTGTTTACCTTTTAATTGAATTAACTTTTGTAAAACGATATATATACATAAAAATATTTATTCTTCATTTTTAAATTATTTGTAAATAATCAACGTATATGAACTTAGAAACAACATTGATTTGCTTAGATCAATGACTACTAAAAATTATCCATTAGTACTGAAAACTACATGCTACCTGAGAGTAATACGAATCATAGATAAGGAAGGACACGAATACTAATTTAAGCGAGATATCTAATCTAAAAGTCTTGGACGTAACTAAAAGAACTTTTTCTTTTGTTAGGTATCTACGCTTAATTGTACCACCTTTCATTCCAAACTATGTTCAAGGTATTTGTAGCAAATAATTACATTCCTATAAGCAAGTTAAATGGCAAATATAGTTCCCCACAGTTGTAGTTCGTCTTTAATTTTTCCTTTCAGCTGTATGTTTATCGTCTTAATTTTTTCGTTCATAATCTTTTCCCTTAATAATGATCTCAAACATTAATTTTCCTAGCCCAATGCCAATTTAAAAGTCACAAAACCATTTTAAAGCTTCATTTTATTTAAAACTTTTAATTTCAACGTAAATGCTATTTGTCATTCCCAATGGCGTCATTTTAGAACGAGATTTGCCCCCTGATAGTGCCATACTAGCATTTTACCGGGTATTTTATTAACTTTTCTTAAGGGGGGGATTGTTTGTAGACTAGTTGACCAGAAGAAGAGGTAGAATCACATGGTACCATGTCATAGTTCAACCAATCAACGTCACTCTTGTTCCCTGAGAAGTTGCACGTCCACCAACCTCCCCTGGAGAGCAGTTCACAGAAGGAAGAGTGGAGGAGGAAAGGAGAATCAATGTACATTCCTTCTCTCTCTCTTGAGTTTTGTTTTTGTGTTGATGCCAGGAGTTCCAAGGCCTAGGCCTAATCAACGCGATGATACTCGCGTTTTCTCTGGAGGCGATGACGTTTTTGACGTTGTATCGTTTACATACGGTACAAACTTTTCCCCTCGATTAGCAACCACTGGGCTATATCCTTGGCTACCCCAAATCTTGGTAAACCGTGTTCCAGATGATGCCATTCCCAGACGTCACAACACATGGGTAGAATAGTGAGGATTTTGGCTCGAGACCGGTTTTTCCTCGAGGTTTCCACAGCATCCAGCAGGTTTCTTATTCTATGGCAGCCATCACCCGCTCCACTGTGGTCTTTCCCGGGCATTTCAACATCGCTCTTTAACTGCATATTCGGTTTTTAGAAGCAGCTTTGAAGTTTCTGAATTACCAGGACTTCGCTGAGGACACAAATAATACTTTGGCCAGTACAACCTGTAAGAAACACCCCTCTGCTCATCCGTCAACAAAGTTATCAGGATTAATGCACCTAATTGACCAATCCTAACACAACATTATAAATATGAAAGTTCAAAGTCACACATTGTTCAATTCTGTCCCCCTTTCAAAGGAAACAGCGCACATGTATCGAGATACGTTCAGGACCTTCCTTCACGAGAAAGATTTTTTTAAAGAGTACTCTTATCAGTATAGTTAGTTAACTATTTTTTCCTAGGGTAGTTTTCTGATTTGTCTTAATTGATTTGTTAATTACAGGAATATGCCCATCTAAGGTGGCTGCATATAATAACATAAAATGATCTATCATGAACATTAGTCCTGGCTTCACCCGAATCTTCGGATGACATCTACCAATAACAAATTTATACAAAAACAGAACAAAATCAGACGATACAGACATACTTACTAATTCACTCCTGGTCTAGGAGTGAGGACTCTATGGAAGGCATGGGCTCGATATGCGTTACATGGGATCTTCTCTATACAGTCGGGCCATCCAATCCACACAGAAACGGGGGTCAGCCATCAACTCACCCACCATGGACCAGTCCATCTCCGACACAGCTTCTCCGTGACCTTGTCAGTATCAGGGCTTTGTGGGAAGGACTACGTATTACGAGATCCCTAACCACTATTAGACCTATCAGCTACCTTCTTATTAACTTTCTTCAAGGATATGTACGCATCCTTACACCGGTCAGCATGACAGATCTCTTCTGACTCACCCACTAGAGGGTCTACATCTCAAACAGCGAGAAGGGGGCGATCGAGTTCTCAATCAAGAAATACTGAGGTGGGCAACGCATTCGTTTATTCATGAAAGGCAGAGTTAAATACCAAGTTAAGATACATGTCCTGGTCCCACCTCACCTGTTCCATGCCAGGGAGGATGGTTAAGGCCACCTTGAGATATCTAATGAATCTTTCAATGTGATTGGTCCAGGGATAGTAAGGACTTGTAGTGGCATGTTTTAAATTTAAATCGTGACCCAATTTGTATTTAATAAAAATAATTATAATATTAAGGATAATTCACTAGCGCTGGTACTATTTATTTACAAAGATCAAGACAAGGGGGTAAAAGAATAGGCGATGACGCCAACTGAAAGGAAAAAATTAATATATGTTGAACAAATACGGTTAAATTTTGTTTTTGTTTGATAGTTTGGTTTATGAAGTAAAATATATAAAAAACGTTCATGAAATGAGAAAAACAATATAAGTAAGAGAATTGAACAAAATATCTGGTACGTGGTTTTGTAATTTTTAATCAATAATTCGTTGAGTGAAGAGCTTGTTCCTAGTATTTCATAATGTTACTAACTTTATTCTAACCTAGATATTAGCTTTTTTTTCAATTTGTTATAAAAGTAAATATGTATTATTAAGAACTTCAGTATTTAACTATATTAGGTTTATATTAAAGAACCTAGTCTTGCTTGTAATTCTAAATAACAATTCAATAGTTCAAATATAGCTTATTCTTGATTTTTGTATAGGGCTACTCTAATTCCAGCATTGGCTGTGGTTGATAAAAAGAGCCCGGATTTTTATGTAGGCCTATTATTATAATCCTACAAATTATCTACATAAATAGGCATGTAGAAAAATTAGTCCTGGCTAAAATATGTAATAGTGGAAAAATATTTAACATTGAACAAACCTTCTTTCCCCACATTGATAATACATATAAATATAATTCGTATAATTCGATTAGTTGACATCCGATTTACCGGTTCTTTGAAAACAAGTGAATGTCAGACCACTCCAGATTATTTAAGGCCAGGTCCTTGATTTTTTAAATCTGAGGTTAAATATTTGATGTCTACATACTAGCTGGTATTAATATTACACTTACACTTACAGGACATGGTGGGTCTTGTTTGCTTTTAAAAAAAACTACTCTACACGTGATGATATTGTTGTAGACTTTCAAATTGCATTTCCTTGGTTAATCTTGTGTTCCGTATTCATATGTTTTTTGCTTTATATCCATTTCTTCTCCCGGTCAAAGAACAACTGGAAAATCAACTAGTGATATCCAAGAATTATTGTTTTTACAACTTGCTGTTAAGTGTTTACAAACTAAAACACCCCAGGAGAGACTTTTTGCTAAGGCCATTATCTGGCAACACCACAGTCTCTCCCCTTCATAGCACGAGGAACGTCGGACACAAATTTACACTACAGCGACTGTAATTCTCTCTGACAAACCAGCATACTTGACTTTGTCTTTGCTTAATGCTATCCCTTTATTAGTATACATTCCTTTATGAATGTAAAGGCTGCGTGAAAATTAGTGACAAATCATTTAAAATACTACCAAGATTAAAAAACACGCAAAATATATAAGTTTATTTAGGTAATATCTTTGGAAATAGGCTATGAAGAATTCAGTAAAATATGTAAAAATAAACTGAAAATACAGTTCCAAACAACCTAATTTGCCGACATTTCACTCCTTACATTACTAACTGGCAAGATTAAAATATATGTTTCATAAAAAATATGTGCTCTAAAGATAAATAATGTTTTTCGCAGTGTCATTCACACTCTTTGCCTTGATTGAAAGGCTTATTTAACTTTAACCAGAAACTACTGAACAGTAATTACACTCTATTATTAGATCTGAATGCTGTGGAGTGTGGGTCAAAGGAAGTTGATAAGCTTATGATTGAGACAAAATTTGATTTGGTTCCTTTGGGTATACTTTGATTATTTCACTTCTCACAAAAAAAAAGTGTTATATAATTATCAGGGCAAAAGTTTTTCAGTCTTCACACTAATAAAACCGTAAAATAGTTGAAGGAAATTGCCTTGTTGTTTGGGTATATTATTTGTCAGTGGCTTTTTTTTAGTCCAACTAGTGGCCATTTTTCTATTATCATCATGTCATACTACCTGTTCAGGTTATACACATAATATTTACTCTAATGGTGTAAGGATGAGGAAGAAAGAATTTAAGAGGTTATCTAGGCCCACCTGCTTTTATGTAGAAGAAGAGTGGGAAACTATTTAGGAAAAACCACCCTCAGTAGACCCGACCGAGGCTCAAACCCAGATCAGTGGGCCAATCTAACACGGGAGTGAACACACCTTAGAGCATACGGCCACTGAAGCAGGCTAGTGGCCAATAAACTGTTAAATTAGATATAAGATACACTCAAACTAGAGATCACATTGAAATGCGGTTTTCTGCAACTTTCACTTGACAACACAGATTGAGACTGGTAAAATAGCCTAGTTTTTAATTTATTTATTTTCAATTTTGTTGTATATTTTAAATCATCATCATCACCACCTGTTTCCTACCTGCGGCCAGGTCAGTCTAGTAAATTTGTCTATCTTTCTTTAATCCCTTCCATTCTTCTCCTCTCACTTGCACACATTTTATTATCAGCTTCTCTCATCTCTTTCTCAGCCTCCCTTGCGGTCTTTTTCCGACATACTACCAAAGCTGCATGTTATCCTTGGGGTGGGATGAGCTCTTGGACGCAGTGTAAAGAGTGAACTGTATTCCTCCTTTATTTTTGAGAACGTTCTGTTCTATTTGTTTACTTAGTTTTCTTCTGTACCCACCAATATCTTACTTTTTAGCCTTATATAAAAAATTGCATTCTTTCTGTTTAACTCACTCCTGTTATGGCTTGACGATATGCTCAAACTGTTTTATGATTAGTAATTTACAATAGTCTATGTTAAGAACTAGTATGTAGTCCAACACTCTCTCGTGGAACTTATATGCTGTCTGTCGGGCTTCTCTCAGCATGAGCGGCTTAGGTTGAAAGCCAGAGCAAACGTGTGAGGCTCGAGTATTTTTATTTTTGTGCCATTATTCTATGTAAGTTGTGGTACACATGCATTGTACACTAATACACTTGCACTCTAAATTTATAGGGGCTTAATTTGAGTAGATTTGAGTTAGGCCCTAATATCCCACCATATTTTTAATTTGACATAAGCTTATTTGTTTTTACAAGAAAATTAATTTAGTTTCTGTAAATTGAAGTTAAATGTATACAGTCGTTTGCGATTTATCTTTAACTATTAACTTTATTTAAAATAAGACCGGATTAAAATATTACTCTCATTACCTTTGTTAACCTCTGATAGAGAAGTTTAGGCCACTGATATTTTGTATAAGGGTTTGGCTAAACTGACAAGCGTGCGAGCGAGCGACTGGGTGGCCAAGCTGGCGAGCGAGCGCGTGATTAGTAGGTAGCTCTCGATAGTTGTTGATGAGGAGGAGGCAAAGGTTCGAATCTTGGCTCAGTGAACTGAGGGTGGTTTTTGACAAGTGATTTATTGTTGTTTTCTCATCATATATATATATATGTATGGTTTATGATCTTACCAATTAAGTCAGGTCATTGGTAGCAAGTGTGCTAAGCCTATCGATAATAATAAAAATGTCAAAATGAGAAGTTTTCCTAGCACTCAATGACAATAATATTGCTTTACACCTGTAAACTAGACTGTACCGGCTTGAGCGTGTGCACTTGAAAAATAGAACCAGTTCTATCTTCCAAGTGCACGCGCTCAGTCGCTCGCTCCAGTCTGGCCACCTCTCATTAGAACCAATATGTTCTATTTTATATTTTAGTCACCCATTCTGACCATCCGCTAAGTTCTAGCTGACAGTTTAGTAATATTATATTAATCATAGAACACATTGGATTTACAATGATACACTAAGCAAGTTATATTTATCAATTCTATGCCTCCCCACAAATTTAGGTGCACTTCTTATATACTAATCTTTCCTCATCCCTAACATATTAGTGTAATTAGTACATATAAGCACGCATACGACCCGAACGGGTAGTAAGACGCTTTGCTAAAAAAATCCGTAATCTTTAGAAAGGTCCAATGTGCCCAAATGGGGAACCATAAGATTTCTCGTGAAAATACTATAGTTAAAAAAACATTGGATCTATAATTTAATTCACCTATAACTTAATAGATTGTGTTCTTTTTAACTGATATCATTCTTACTGAAGGCTTGTGTGGGCAAACATTTTAAGTCATGTAGTAGGATAGGTATTTCAAGCCTCAGCTTTTATAGAAATCTTTTTTCGAGTACTAATATCTCCTCACACCTCATCCCCGCCTTTTATGTTTAAAATTTCTCATAGCCCTCTTTGTGTCACACCTCTTGACAAAAACACAATGTTCCCAAGAATAAAGAAATAATAAAAAGTGTTAGTAAAATACTGCATATAAAATTAATAAATTACTAACATTTAGAAAATTTAAGATATTCACTTTATCTATTGTTTATGATATAAATGTTTGTTTATATGAATAATATTACGAGTAATACCAATTTATAGAAATATTAGTCCTGCGTAAAAACACAAATATAATTTTACAATCCCCTTCCTTCACCTCTGACAAGACATCTTGGGAATGTGGGGAATGCCAGGCCTCCACCGTGGTTCGGATTCCACGTTAAACTGTAGGTCCTCCATTTCGTCTCACAATCACCCTACCATTACACATTAGCGTAAGTGTGTATAACCCGAATGGCTAGTAAGACGCGGTGCTAATAATAATAATAATAATAATAATAATAATAATAATAATAATAATAATAATGATGATGATGATGATGATGATGATGATAATAATAATAATAATTTTGACAATCGTGTTGAGAGTAGCTTCTTCTCAAAGTTGATAGAGTTACCCCTGGAGTAGGGATAGTGTGTTGAGAATCTGAAAGGAGTAATGACAACAATAGGCCTATAATTTAAGAATGATGAAAATGCTATCTTCACAAAAAAATTCTATAGCCTATTAGGTCCAATATTTTGATGCTACAATGGTATGACATTGATTAATACTAGAGTCAAGTGTATGCTTAAAGAGGTGGCTAGATTATTAATCTATGTTCCTATATAAAGAATAATAATTATTCTATGTTCCTTTAACACCACTTTATGCCAGACTTAAGACATCAGCATTTCTTAAATATATGTATCTTTGTGAAAGCAACTTTGTTGATAATTTAATAACTAAAAGTTGTACGTTACAGCTGCCTGTCCCCATGGGTTGGATAGGTGAACCAGGACCAGATTAGGCACCCTAGTTTAAAGCTAGTTTGTAAGTTGTTTGCTGATTATTTCTGTGTTCAGAAAGTGCATGTTTGCCTATAATAATATAATAAAGTTAAACCAAGCATACCATTGGTGAATATTTTTCTGTTTTAGTTAGGAATATTTTAAGTCATAAAAATATAACATTAATCTACTCATGAATAAAAAAAACATTTTAATCAACTGATGTGATGAATTGTATTATATTCCACAAAGTTAACATTGCGATCTTTAAATTAGCAAACGATAAATAAATGTAGTCCAAACCAAGTACATTTTAAATATTTCCATTTATTAAACCACTTTGGGTTGGTACTGTATGCAAGGGAAATTATTTTTAACATTAAGGAAGAATATCCTGACTTTATTGTGATAAGTTTATTCATTTATTTGGATTTAAAGGAACCAACACAAATAAATAAAGTGCTTTGCTGTTAACATCACCACGAAGAGTTGTCATTGATGACTGATTAATTAAATAGCCAAGCTACTATAGTTGCTGATTATTATGGTTACACCCGTATCTAAATATCAAAGTCTTTAAATTGAAAAATGACATCTGCATTCAGGAATCGAACCTAGAACCTTTGTCTTAGTACGCCACTAAGCTATCCAAGAGTCATCCTATGCTCATGGTCATTTTCCACTCGTATTATAAGGCAGAGTCTTTGAATGATGGACGTGCAGAAAATCGTCAGCTACAATTAAGTGATCGAATGATTGCGAGCTATTAGATAATGTAGCCATCTTCGACTCGAAAGGGCCTTATTATGCCAATGGTACAACAATGGTACAATTGCATGTCACAAGATGAGCACAGGATGACTCCTAAATTGCTCAGTGGTTAAAGCGTTGATGTACAAAGCCAAAGATCCCGAGTTTGATTCCTGTGGCCAGGTGTCATTTTTCAATTTGAAAAATATTGATTACTGAGTCATGAATGATAATTGTTTGTACAATTAGCATATAACTCATATGTTTTAACATTTTCATATTTTCAACTGTTTCTATATTACAATACCTAGAATACCCATGGTTAGGGGAGCATCAACATTCCTAACTAATCCAAAATCAAGTGTGACTTAATTGTTTCTAAAAAAAATACAGTAGTTTAAAAAAAAATGGTATGATGTTTACTTTTGTGTATAAACTTGTACAGGTAGTTCTCCTATAACAGGTGTTTGGATAACTCGATCAGCGAAATTGTGATATTATTTTTGATAATGCAGTCCTGAGACAGCTATTATGTGATTTATGAAAGCAGGCCATTGGGATTTCCCTCATCTATTGCGTTGCTCTTTCACCTCTGCTGTCGCATATATTACGTGCTCGAGTGTTGATTTGTGATTCCCTGCGCTACTGCCTTGTTTCTCCACCACTAGTGCTGTTATCATAAATAGCCTACACAATAATTGTGTTCCACTTTGCAGTTTAATCTGCTTTATGTAATCAAGGTATGTATTATTTCTGCACTATAATGCTTAAACACTTATTTGTAAACAAAACAATATAGATAATATTATATAACCAAAAATGAACTATAAAATATTAAAAAATATGAAGATAAAGTAATTTTTCATAGGTCTGGTCAGTATCTACAACCCCTAACCTTTATTTTTCCATTTAACTAATGTGTTCTACAACACAAATTTTCAAAAACGCGATGTTTTTCCAGAACGCAGCTACCATGTTATAGGAGAACTCTGTTGTTGTTTTTTTTAGTTCAAATCCTTGCACTTAAATTTTACGAACTAATAAAAAAGTATTATTGGTTGTGTGTTTGAAGTTGTTTTGTCAGTGGTGTTTGTCCTCATACATTGTAGATGCAGCCCTGTCCGTTTGGTTAAAACATTTTTGTGTCTTGGTTCTTCTAGTTTCCATGCGCCTCAAGTGCATGTAACGCGTCAATAGTGAGAAGATGAACCAGAAAGAGAGTCCAAATAAAAGGAATAAACGTCAGGCGAAAGTTCTCGAGGACAGTCATTGGGATTGTAGCGTGTGTACCTACCGCAACACGGCTGAAGCCTTTAAATGCCTGATGTGTGACGTTAGGAAAGGCACTTCAACTAGGAAACCTAGGATCAACCCTCAACTGGCGGCGCAACAGGTCAGTCAGCAGCAATACCCCTCGCAACCCAAGACAAACAAGAAGGAAGGGGCTGGGAAAGACAAGATGGATAAGAAGAATCATAGCATGGTTAGCAAGTCAGGGAAAAGGCGCAAGCACCCACCGAGGCTTAAAAATGTAGACAGGAGCACGGCCAAAGTCCAAGAAATAACTGTGAACAACGTGACTGTGGTTATAACGGAGTACCAACCGAAAGTAAAGAAAACTGTGTCAGAAACATCTGGTCAATCCGTGGATAGCAGTGCTTCCTCGGAGAGCGGAAGTCAATCGGAATCGAGTACTGATGCTCGTGTGGAAATCGGGACAGAGTCACGAAGTTCTTAGTTTGAATAGAAATCAACTTTTATTAAAATAATTCATATGTGGCCTATGTTTTACTTTACAAATATTAATATCAATTATTTAGAAATTTGATCCTAATTAAAATTTCATATGTTTGGTAGAGCTCTATATAAATTTATTTCCTACTATTCTTGAAAGCAATGGTGCCCAAGTCTTAAAAAAAACTGGTGTTGTGCGGAAAACACCTTTACTGTGCCCAGAGAAGCTCAGAGGCAGGGGATCTAATGGCTTTGTCTTGGAGATTTTTTAACTTTAAATGTCTCGAGAAGATATTTATAGGGGGTTTCCTCTAATCTTACTTCCCCCTTTCCACCCCCTCTTTTTTATGACCTAACCATGTTTTTTCCTCTCAAATTTGATTTAAAAGAATGTTTTTTTCTCTCTCTATTGATTATGGTCAATTATATATTTTCAAATAAAAACACATTAATGTTATTTAATATTCCTATTTACATCTATTATCAAACTATTACATAGGCCCTGCATTATATTTGCTAAAAAAATTTAATACTTTAAATAAATATTCATCCAGAAGAGAACATTGAAAAGAATGAACACAACATAATCAAAGAAACACTTTCTGTGCACAGTTGTAGAAACTTTACTTAACAATAGGCGCACAGTCTTAGATTCAGCAGCATCAGATGTCTTCATTCCTTGACTAGATCTGACATCTAGTGAGAAATGGAGGAACTACATCAATGAGGAATCTACCAACGCGGTTAAGCAACGATAACGGGGTAATCCCGGACTACCAATGTAAAGGGACATAAATAAGCAATAGCCTGTGGGAACCGCGTGATAACCGCTGAGAGGGTTAAATATTTTCCTTTCTCTCATCTAACCCCACCCTTTTTACAAGTGTTGCAACCTCAACACCTGGACCCTGTACAATGGCATATGCAGGATTATTGTGTACAGGGGTGGGAGGTGACCCAAAGCTATTTTTTAAACATATGATAACTTTAAAAAAAACTATTGAAAAGGTGTTTTCATGGTCTTGTAAAGGAGGTAATGGGGCAGTTTTGAGCAACCTCAAATAATTCTCATAGAAAAAATAATGTTTTTTATGTTACTAAGGCTAAAACTATTTTTGTACATAATATGTATGTATATTTTTAAGTCATAATTTAGTACACTGAATATATACTGAAGGGACTGTATGGCTACTATTGGAGGACAATATTTTCTTTCTCTTGTTCTCGTTTGGTCAAATCTTCCCTCCAACATAAGATACATTTTGCACCACAATTTGATCAATGTTGCCAGTTGCTCCTTCTTAGCCCAGCACACCACATTCTAACATTATAACTGAAAGCGAGGAGATTTGGCAACAGTTTACCAAGTGAGAGCGGAGATAGAGCTTTTCTCCATAGAGCCTGCAGTTCCCACAGAGGTGGTATTAGGTGTAATGTGGCTACTATTTGTAGCTTTTTATTTTTTTCGTTATTTTTAAAACTAGCTCGGGAAATCCTTGTTCCCCAAACTAAAGGTGGGGGGACACACCACTGACCTTGGGTTGGGTGCCATTGCTTGAGAGAATACCTAGGCGCTGGTCAAACATGGCCATTGTCTTTTCCATGAAATCTAGCTCTCTGTCTCACTCTCTGCATTAGTGTTACTTATACAGTGTAAACTTTCTTTTCCAATTTGTATGGTTGTAATGTTTTCACATCTTATTTGTATTATATATCATGATAACATATTCTTGAACCTATTTAAAATAACTGAAGTGGTTTCTAGATTTAAAATAACTAAATCATATGGTTGCATTTAGCCAGTATAAGTTTAATGACCAAGGCAAAGTGGGATGATGATACAAAAATTGACCATCTTATTGACGTTTGGAGATACTGTATTGGCTCGAATATAGTGTGATGTTTTTCCCCTAAAAATATCCTTAAGAAAACTTCAAATTATATACGCA
>CABFOW010003375.1:64214-75695 GCA_902141385.1 Timema californicum
TTTTTTTCATAAGAGTGGCATTTTTTGTACGTCCACCCATATTTTTAAACTAAAACCAGACAATTTAAATTAAAATCTTTCTACTAAAAGACCAAACTGACTTAAAAAATGTGCTTAGAAGTAAAAAAAACCACTTTTTTAATATTATTTAAATTTAAACTTTTTTATACCAGCACCAAATTAATATCTAAAGCAAATAACTACTTCCAACTTTTTTTACTAAGTAACTTGAACAACTGTTGTCAATAAAAGCTCAAACAGATCATAACAATGGACACCTGGTTCCCGAGTATTCCTCTTGTTGACAAGTTTCTTCTTTAGAAAAAATTTGTAGTCATTAGTTTCATTTTGCAATCCTTGACTTGTGATTTTTTAAAAAAAAGGCCTTTATTTAAGGTTATGTGCAGTATTAGAGTTAGTTTAGGGTTTGTAATTTGTAGGTAGTTGTTTGCTTTAGTTATTAATTTGGTGCAGATCTCAAAAAGTGAAAATTTAAAGGAGATTCATTAGAATTTTTAAAGACTTTTTTATGCGCATTTTAAGTCTGGTTTTATTTATTGTTTTTTGTAAAAAAATATATTTTTCATTAGTTTAATAGTTTCAAATTTCACATAACATGTTAATTTCCTAAATGTATCTATGCTTCACATATCACTTTTTTTTAAATATCTCCTGTGCTTTCTTAATTAACACTTCATATTTTAAGAATAATCTTTATGGAACCATTCATTATCTCATCATTGCCATATAAACAATGTTAACATATTTATATGCAGGCTAGCCTGGACATCATGATATAAAAATTACACATTTATTGACATTTTACTACTAAATCCTTACAAAAATTAAATCTAAATATCAATTTAATTCTTCAACAATGTGAGCTTTAAAACTATGAGCTGTTAATCCCTAGAGGGCATTATTTTTTTCCAAAATTAAATATTTCAAAATGAGTCAAAAGTGATTGCAGGGCTAAGTTTAAAATAAAACATTGATTAACAATATTTATAATTATGTGGCAGTAGTAAAAAGATTTAGTAGTTTGTACTAACTGAACAACTAGCAACTACTTAAATCTTTGAGGTAATTTTGGAATTAAAATATTGCAGGTATATTTTTTATATATATAGAAACCGGCAAATTAGAAATCTTACTTCGCAACAACCATTTCCTGCTTCTTTAATTATCTCTTAATTCCTAATTATATTTCAGACTTTCTAGACTTGTTTAGTTATATCGTAATAGGTGGCTTCTCATTGCTAAATGGAGATTAATTATTTCTTAATACAAGTTTGTGTATTACTATCCTGGTGGTTAAAGTGTTTGTGATTTGCATATTGCTCAATTGACGGAACTGTCTTCTGCGCTCATAGGTAGTGTTTGAATGGTTCGAAGTACTCTAGTTGTGTGGCCTTGCCTCTCTTTGCTATTGTGATGAGAAATATTTAAACACTTGCCAGGAGCTGTTTTTGTCAAACAACTGCCAATCCTTTTGGCTGCAGTGCTAAGATCTACAGTCTATTCTAAATAGGAGAGGCCTTTTTTTTTTTGAAAACACAAATATTTATATTTTTTGTGGCCAAAATTGAAAACATTTTACTATATATGATGCGGCCCAGAAAAACATGCCACATGTCGCTAGAAGAAATTGTTTAGCAGAGCATAAAATGTCAATTCGGTTTGAAATATACAGTTTCTAGATTTCAACACCATCTGTTAGTTTGAATTATTATTATTATTAGCACCGCGTCTTACTACCCGTTCGGGTTATACGCACTTACGCTAATGTGTAGTGGTAGGGTGATTGTGAGATGAAATGGAGGACCTACAGTTTAACGTGGAATCCGAACCACGGTGGAGGCCTGGCATTCCTCACATTCACAAGATGTCTTGTCAGAGGTGAAGGAAGGGTTTGAGTTAGTTTGAAAATTTAACTATGCTCTCAACTAGTAAACAGGATTACCACAATACTAGTAATACAAGAAATCTAGTTTAAATAAGGTATTACACTGGAAATAAAACCATGCCTTAAACTTTGGCTGTCATTTACTCCAAATTGGTAAAAATAAATATTGATGTTTGAGATATTATATAAAAAAAGTAATTTTATAGCTTGAGAGATAATTTTTTAATGTTCGAATTAATTTTCTATTGGTAGAAATAAAAAACAGGAACACGATTTTTGTGACATGTGGCATGTTTTCCTGGGACGCATCACATATTATTAGTGTTAGTTTATAAGTACATTATTGATAATGTATAGGGATGAAACCATCGAATCCTTGAACCCCCAAGTCCCTTAAACTTTTAAGGATGTTTTATATTCGATAAAATACCGGTTTCAAGATTTATATACATTTTCAAAATTTTGAATTAAACTCTTTCTTTCTATATTCTGTCACATTCCTATTTTCTCTTGGGTTAGTAATTTTTTTCAATATTTGAGATTCAAGGATCAAATGAATATTTAGATTTATAAAATAATAGTTAACCCATTCCTGATTTAGACATTTTCCTACTAGGGAGTTTTAAATAAATGCTTCACCACACTAAGGACAGTTAATGCAATACCCCGTTGTGGAAAAATCTCTCTCTCCCCTTCCTTTTTATCATACATCCTCAACCTTGAGTCAAAGAAGCTTTTCTTTGTTTTACGCGGCCGGCGACTTCCAATGCAACCTGACCAACCACATTAAATTACACAACTGTGGTATTTATGAAGAAAGAAGAGATCTAAAATAAACATATCAACATTTGTGCGGTGAAAAAGAGGTAAACAGTTTAGGAAACGTTACCCACAGTACACCTTTCCGAGATTCAAACCTCAAGCTCCCCATCACAGGTGAATCAGATTAGATGAGATTAACTCATTTTGTTTTCATGCCCAGCGTTGTAGGTTAATTGAAGCTAGATCATATCTAATAAAATATGATGAACAGGTATTAACTGTGGTTGGAAAAATCGTTGGTCCAGGCCAATTTTTCATGACAAGAAACTTAACTGGCAGCTAGAAAAGTTAAAAATCTACTTGATCAACACATTCATACGCCAAGTCATGTTATCTGTATTTGCCAGTCACTTTTGGCAGATGTAATCATAGATAGGTCGATCCAATATTTTACAAATCCGAATCTTCATTTTACCTTTGAAACTAAATCGTGTAAAAAATGATTAACCCAAGAGGAAATAGAAATATAACAGAATAGTAGAAAATGAAAATAGTAACTTAATGTTAACAATTTCTGATAAAATGCACTCACTATAACATTCATACATTCACTTAAAAGTGTTAAGCCAATAGTCTGATTGTTGATTTTTCCTATAATTAAGTTAGGGGTTCAATATTAGAGCTCTAAAACAAATTATGATTAAAACATTTTTTTTGGGGGGGAGGGGGGACTTTTTCTTTAAAAAAAATCTGGAATCAGATATTTTCTCAAATCTTTAGATCTTTATTTCAAGGATTTGAGGGTTCCATCCTTAATTTAAAATGTAAATAGTAATTATTTCAGTTCGTTGTAAGAATTAATTAAATAGAGAGAGATAAATATTTAGAGCCATTTGTGATATTATATTTTTCATATTTCTATAGATTTGTTCTCCTTAACTACCGTCACCTCTACAGTCTTTCCTTGACAAATTACACTCTAACCTATGCGCTAACATTCATCTGCAAGTGTTTAAATAGGTCTACATTCTCCATAATACAACTCTTGTGAAGGTGAGAGACAGTCACTTGTGTAGATAATTCAAACACAACTGTGGAAGTGTAGGACGAATTGAAGTAGAGGATAAAATAAAAGTGAAAGATATTAAAAATGTAAAGTTAAAACGTATGTTAACCATGGTGAATATGTCATTATAAATGTACATTTTCAGTGGTGCATAAATTGAATTTCATTTTTCAACATAACTAATAAGTGAATAAGATATACTATGTGTTCATTAATATAAGAATTATTGTTGGTTTATATTACTCATTGTTGAATTAATATTGTGTTTATTTTGGTACCAACATTGGCTTCAAATTGCCTGTGAAAGACATTGTTGGTTTAAATCCTGGTGCTTGTGTTAAGAGCCTGTTTCTAACGCAAATACTAATATAAAATATCATTGTTAACATGATTATAGTGTATGGTGTTGTCGAGAGAGGGCGAGACACTTAATATCTGGCCTTCCACCGCTGAAGGGCTCGAAGGGTTCTTGTTTGAATCCTAGTTGGGTACTTCAAGCGGAGGTCCATCAGGCAGAATACAAGTGGTTTGGAACCCACTATAATTAGTAGTTCCCGGGCACTATTAACCCAAGCATGTTAAGTGCCTGAAAAAATAATGGAATAAAGTAAACTAATAGAATTTTTAGGGGTCAACTCTCTCTGTAAATTTTAAGGGTTTTATGTTAATATTTGTCTAAAGTGTAAAAATAAAAAAAAATGCCGAGAAGCGTTGGAGAAACCAATTGCACCTCTCATCAAATTCCCTGCCTAATTCATTTCTAATGAATGTGATCACACGGCATTGGTGGTTTAAAGTACATTTTAATTTTAAATTGTAGTTGATTCACTGTTTACTTATTATAGTGGTGTGGTATTTTTATTTGTTATTTGGGTCATTTGTTAATGTTCAATTGGTGTGACAAACTTTTTTTTTTTACTTAAGGTGTTGTGGTTGTTGTGTTTGTAATTTTACATTTCGTAATAAGATTATTTGTTGTATCACTTATTCAAATTATTTAATGTTTTGAATTTCATGAGTAACCAATAAAGTTATTGTAAATAGAAGAAGTAGTTACAACCAAAATATTTTTTTTTTAAATACCTATTCTTTTAGCGACAGTCACCCTATCCTCTTCCCACGCACACACACATCCTCAGCCAAACATTCTTTGAGCGCAACTAGAGGTTCTTCTATGGCCAAAAGCGCTAAGCGGCCACTATTATGTCAAGACCACATCATTTTAAATTGTTTTCCCGAATAATATGTTAACATAATATAAAAATGTAATTCAGACAGGGACTTAAACCCTTGACCTCGGGGCTTAATAAACCACTTCTCTGACGACTTGGTTCACTAGGTTCTCATCAATTCCAAGATAAATATCTCATTTCACATCAAGATTACAGCTATAGTAGACTACCCTTAAATCATTTCTACTCCAAAATAAAACATATTCTTACGCTAATGTGTAATGGTAGGGTGATTGTGAGATGAAATCGAGGACCTACAGTTTAACGTGAAATCCAAACCATGGTGGAGGACTGGCATTCCACACATTCACAAGTTGTGATTAATATGCATCATGCAGAGCTGAAGGAAGGGTTTGGCAATCAGATAAAGCTGTGCCGGGACCGAGGATTGAACCCCGGACCCCCAACATAGAAGTCCGACACCTTATCCCTAGACCGCCAGGTCACCTATCCTGCTATAACGCTGAGTTACATTCCTGAAAAACATAACTCTATAGAAAACAACATTATAAACATTTGTTTTACTATCAGAATCAATATTAGCCTATTGGTTAGTTCCCAAGTACCCTCAGAATACATACAAATATTTAGTTTTGAGATGTGGGCAAGGCTGGCTCTGTGCTCATACTCCCCTCCCACTTAAAGGGCGCATGATAAACAAAAACTACTAGTTAACGAGGCAAACTATAAATATGCAACAAAGAAAGATAAACATCATCCGCCACAGAACATTGAACTTAACTCACGAAGAAAAAAAAAGTGTCAGGGTGCATAATTAGCTAACGCGCTAGTCAAATTGAGCTAAACTGCCTAGGACGGAGAGATTGAGGTTCGAATCTCGCTCGGGTGATCTAGGTAGAAGGTTTCTAAATGGTTTTCCACTCTCCCTCCATGCAAATGTTGGTTCACTTCTTCCAAATCCAACCTTCGCAATTCATAATCCATTAGCGTAATTAGTATTTAAGCATGTAACCCAACAGGTAGTAAAATGTGGTGCTAAATAAAAAAACTAATGACAATGGCAACACCATGCTCAACAATTAGTGTAAAAGGTTGGGAGAAGGGTGTGTCATATGGCCTGCATAACTCATTGCATATCAAGGGTGGAAATCAGGTGGTTGGCGAACAATTCAAACTTGACGTTTTATTCATTCGGCTGGAAAAAACCGTTGTGGATAGTTGGGGACAACGTTAAGTAAAAAAATCTCACAGCTATTAACCAAACAACACTATAGCAGGACTAGACATATCTACATATGAGAAAGTAAAAAGGAAACAAATATTTGTTATCTTGTAAACATATAAACTATTGTTTCAAATTTTAATAAAGCTACAATGAGAAGCTAAAGAAAACGATGGTAGAGGAAAAATTCTGCTTAAATCTATTTATTAGACTTAACACTATATTTTTTTTTTATAATTCATGATACTCTGTACGTTACCTCTCCACCTTAATTTAATTTTCTTAATTCTCTTTCCGGTATCTTCTCACATATTTTCTACAATGGCACATCTGCGTTGTTATCCCTATAGTTCATACACCTTTTCTTGTCTTTTTTAAACATTGATAGTATAATTCCCTTAGTCCTGTTCTCCTTTCATATCACTCTCAATACTCTGTCTAACTATTGTACTAATGCTTCTACTGCAGCTCTTTATCATTTCCATAGTTAGTTCATTCACACCTGACCAGTGCACCACTGTTCTTCCGACTTTCACCTTATTTAATGTATCCTCCACCTCTTTTCATGTGGGTCCCATTCCCTCTTCTTTTAATTATGTTCCTTTGCTTCACTCTAATTTTTTTTTTCTTCTTCAGTGTTGAACATCTCAAAATATCCCCTCCATAGCATCTTGTCTTTTCTATCTCTTTCCTCCTGTTTCTTACTTGGCTGTATAACACTTTCTTACTTCCTTCCACATGCCTTTCCAACATCTCTGTCCATTTTTGCAGCCAATTCCTTATGGTTTTCTGTACCACATTCTTCACTCTTCTTATCTAATCCCTATATGCTTCCTCTGTTTCCTCATTTCTTTTCTTAAAACTCCTTCTGAATGCTTTGTTATTCTCCTTCACTGCTGCCTTTACTTTGTTCCATCATGATGTCTTCTTATGCTTCCTTAATCATCTGTCACTCCTACATACCTTCTCTGCAGCTCCCACCAAACTTTTCTTAGACATTTCCCATTTATTCTCTTTGTTTTTCATCTCATCCTTGGGCATTGAGCTTCTTGCCTTTCTTAAATAGTTCTCTCACTTCTTCTTCATTTTTAAGTCTCCACACCCTAATCCTTATTTATTTTTTTACAACTTTTTCTCCTACATTCCCATCCTACCATATCTGCCACCAGATACCGGTGGTTATTGGATAGAAACGTACTTGTTATTACCTCAACATTTACAGTCCGCCATTTCCTTATCTGTAAGGAAGTAATCTATAACAGATCTTTGCTCCCCATTCTGAATGTATCTAGTAATTTTATGGCTTTCGCTTTCTTTCTATACCAACTGTTTGCCATATTCCTGGATAAAACTGATATATGGATATCATTTTAGTCAAACAACTTCTGATAAACTGAAATGGTATTATTTTTTTCATGAACATTGATCGCAACCTTAAACCATACTTAAAAAATGAATGCTTTGTTATTCTCCTTCACTGCTGCCTTTACTTTGTTCCATCATGATGTCTTCTTATGCTTCCTTAATCATCTGTCGTCCTACATACCTTCTCTGCAGCTCCCACCAAACTTTTCTTAGACATTTCCCATTTATTCTCTTCGTTTTGCATCTCATCCTTGGGAATTGAGCTTCTTGCCTTTCTTAAATAGTTCTCTCTCTTCTTCTTTGTTTTTAAGTCTCCAGACCCTAATCCTTATTTATTTTTTTACAACTTTTTCTCCTACATTCCCATCCTACCATATCTGCCACCAGATACCGGTGGTCATTGGATAGAAACATACTTGTTATTACCTCAACATTTACATTCCGCCATTTACTTATCTGTAAGGAAGTAATCTATAACAGATCTTTGCTCCCCATTCTGAATGTATATAGTAATTTTATGGCTTTCACTTTTTTTCTATACCAACTGTTTGCCATATTCCTGGATAAAACTGAAATATGGATATCATTTTAGTCAAACAGCTTCTGATAAACTGAAATGGTATTTTTTTTTTATGAACATTGATTGCAACCTTAAACCATACTTAAAAACTCGTCAAATAATATGGGCCACATTGAACATTAAAATAATTGGGCAGCTCTGCATATCAAACAATACAATATTCTCAATAATTAAGTAGCTTAATATTACAATAAGAAAAGAATATATGCCTATATAAACTAATAAGATGCCCTATATTTTTTACCAAAAATTTGAAACCTTTCATTTGTAGCAATGGCGTGTGATTGTCGCAAAGTCACTTTATTGTTGTCTAGTATGTGTCCATAAACCGAGTCTATAGGGTAGTTGATTACATTNCAAAGTCACTTTATTGTTGTCTAGTATGTGTCCATAAACCGAGTCTATAGGGTAGTTGATTACATTTCATGTTCAAAAACAAGTCACGTATGTGCAGCCAAACATTTCACGCATTGGGTCTGTGAATTCAATTAATTTTGGGAATATATCCCTGTTGAAGAAACAAATGGGGTACACCAACCTAAAATTTTTCCAAATTCCCTAGTATCATACTCACAGGTCGTATTTTTACATTTATTTAAAAAAGGGGGGTGTCACATTCATTGGTACTAAACACAGTTCATCAAAAGGCCCTCAAACCTGCTTCAGTGGCCGCTTGGTCTAAGGCGGTACCTTGGCAATAGACTAGTGTATCAATGACAAGATCATGGTTTGATCCTGATTGGGTGTACTGAGGGTGGTCTTTCTAATTGGTTTTCCATTCTACCTTCACATAAATGTGGGTGGACTTCCTCTAAATTAAACCTTACTAATCCTTAACACATTATGGTAATTAATACATAAGCGTATACCCTGAATGGGTAGTAAGATGCGGTGCTCAATAAAAATGTCCACAAGCCGCACAAAATCATGCAAGTTTGACACGTCTGCCTTAGATCATTGGCTCAAAATTGGTCCACTAAACTAAGCATTACATGTTCATATATTTAATCGAACAAATATTGCTTAAATGTATAATACCAGGTTTAGTAAAAGTTATTTAATGCTCACTAACTCACTTCAGTGGCCATTGATCTAAAGCTTCACTCTCGTGGTAAACTGGCCTGCTGATGCCGGGGAGATTTGAGTCTGACTCCTGGCTTGGTCCACTAAGGGTGTTTTTCCCTAAATAGTTCCCACTCTCCTTCCACGCAAATGCGGGTAGATTACCTCTCGAATGATTCCTTTCTCATCTTGACACCATTATAGTAATTATCGTATATGTGTAAAACCTGAACAAGTAATCCGACATGGTGATGTATAAAAAAAATTAACTCAACACAATTTTTTTGCTAACACACTTTAGAAAAATTACCAAAAGAGACTTTAACCACTCCAAGAAAGCTAGAGGAAGGTACACAACTTGAATCAAAATGCACCAGACTTCACTTGGAGAAAATTGTTTTCAAACTAATATTCAATCAAATTCAATTTTAAAACGAAGCCACATTGGTGACAGTCTAAAAATCTAAACAAACTTAAAATGTGTCTCGATTTATTTCAAGGGATATTTGTTGGAACCCTGGTCTGATATATAAAGTAAGGATTGGTGGCCAGGAAAGTTTCTTGTGTTTGGCCGCTCATGAATAACCTACATTGAAGTTTTGCCACTAGAATATTTTAGGTTTTGAGGCTTGACTATCTGCCCCTGTATACCTTGTGGATCCTGGTAATGTTATTCATGGGGTACAAAAACAGGTATGGCGAACGATATTTGAAATTCAGCATTGGTACTAGGTGCTGATAGCATTTGCCTCTTGTAAACAGCTTAGAAATCTGAAAAAAAAATTGGGCCTTTTCTGAAAGCTATAAATTACTTTTGATAGTTTTAAAATATTGTCTACATACTTAGCTGCTTACAAGTTATATTAAGAGCAGCTTAGTTTTTCTAAGCAGCTCAGCCTAAGACAGCACACGTATCACTAAACATGTAACCCTTCCACCTGTAATATTACTATCTAGGTACACTAATTGCACTAATTTCTACAAACATATTTTCTTTTAATGCGGACGCAAAAGGCAAATTAAAAAACCCAACTTTTAGTTGTCAATTTACATTATTAAAAACAATAGTTAAAATAAAAATAAAATATTTATGACAGAGACAGTATTAATAAACTTAGTTCAAAATTCAAATGTTTCATTTAAAACAAAATGTCAGGATAGTAATTTATCAAATTTACTGTTTGTTATTATTATTATTATTATTATTATTATTATTATTATTATTATTATTATTATTATTATTATTATTAGCACCACTTATTACCAGTTCAGATTATACGCATACTGTTTGTTGGAGATCTGGCATCGCTTCACACTTACTAAATTATCCAAATCTTGATTTTGACTTGAAACAATCCTCATTGTGCTTTGTAAATGTTTATCTGTAAGATAACTTCTTAACTTTGATTTATTCAATTTTAAAAAGGAAAAAAACTGTTCACAAATGTATGTACTTCCGAACATTGATAGTATTTTAGCTAAGCTCATTTTGATTGTGGGATATGTATTACCCAAATATTTCGCATAAAACTCTGATAGGGCAGGCTTAAATGACCCCGTGGGCCGCATGTTTGACACCCCTGGTCTAAGGAGTCACATTCTCAATATACTAGACAGCCAATGACGAGGAGATCGGGGTTTTAATCAAGGTTGGGTGTAGTGAGGGTGTTTTTTCTTAGATGGCTTTCCACTCTCCCTTCATACAAATGCTAGCACATTTCCTCTAAATTCAATCTTCCTCATTACTAACATATGGGTAATTAGTACATGTGTGTATAATCCGCCCAGGTAGTAAGTCAAGATATTAAATTTAAAAAAGACAACCTGGCTGCATTGACTCTGACATCACATCTCAATATCTGGACAGATCTACTTGGGAGAGTGTGTTTGAATGAAATAAAATGCTTTCTTTAATATAAATTGTATATTATCGTTTTAACTATACCTTTTTGTATAAGTGTCATCTTATCTATATTAATAAAATGAATAGTTTGTTTGTCATTGGCATTGCACGATATCTACCACACACAACAGGGTTAACATTTTAAATTAGTATCCAATGTGTACAAACAGGAACACCTCGAAGCTGGAATTTTAAACTATTGATCTTTTTTTCTTTTTAATTCATTAAAAACTGTGTAGGAAGAATCGAGGTTGTGGATCCTTGAGTTGAAGTTGGAGTCGGTAAAAATATATCGACTCCAGCTTCAAAATAAAATCCTATAACATTATAACAATGTATGGTAACTATATCATTATAACTTTAGATTTTTTGTATTCTTTACAACCAATATCTATAATTTGAAATGACAAATTTATTTAAAT
>CABFOW010003376.1:695-42251 GCA_902141385.1 Timema californicum
CCCCCCCACTGTCCTTTAATCATTAAATCCTTTCTACTCCCACCATTCGCTTCAGTAATAATAGTAATAATGAAAATATTAGTTTTCATAAATTTTACAAGACAATTCATTTCTATTCAATTTATGTTTAGCTCCAAATAACCGGTGAAATAATAAAATTAAAAATACAGTGTCATATAATATTTTTTATTTGTTTTTGATCTTATCCTAAGTACATTTTATTTTCTCCGATCCTGGCCCAAATAATAAGTCAGTCTCTCACACAACCATAGAGAATATGTAAAGTGTAAAAGAAAATATATATATATATATTTTTCAAAAGAACAAGATCTTTACAAAATTAAATAAAAGCTAAAGTCAATTATATATAGTAACCAAAAATAGTACAGTTATAATACAAATACAATAGTATTGTAAAATATCATAAATTTAAGTACAACATGTCAGTCCCTTAAATTTAGCCTAAATTATTAATTGAATGTATAAGATCCACAATTTATAATATATCAGTAATTGCTTGGAATAATATAATCAACTATATATTTAAATAGCACACATTCTGATAAATAATTTGCACCAATTATAATTAGAAAAAAATAGTAATGATTAAAATATAAACTTAACCAAGTAAAGATAATAATTTAATTTTAAAACAAAAGATTAAAACTATATTCATAAACCTTTTGGTAACTAAATCAAAGTATAAAAAGTATACCTTGATTTTCTTACAAATGGACATTTGGAGTCCTTTAGAAAACCCAAACATTTTTCGCAGTCAACATTGATAAAACTTTACTGTATTGTTAGTATTCTTTTGTAGATATTAATAATATATATCAATAGTGACAACTGCATATCACATCACTTGGCGTATGAATACTTGAAAGTAGATCTAGTAATTCTGTCTAGCTGTCCATTCATAAGAAAATTGGGGTATAAATTGTCTACTAAATTATAAGTACACATTAATGCAAACATTCAATTTATCGATGTCTTTAAAAAGAGATCAAGGGTTTATACATACTTTAAAATACTTGTAATTAGTTTAAATAATGAGAACACTTTTATCTTCTCTGAGGTTTTTTTAGGTTCAAACAAAATTTTAACCTGATAGTGCTTAAAAAAAGTACACATATCTAATTAAACTTCGAGACTTTTTTTTTATCCATACCCTTTCATAGGTGACTAATAACCAAAAAGTTGACCTGAAGTAAAAAAATTTAATTATGATAAATAAAATTTAATTTCACAAGATTTTGGTTAATTATTTTAAAGATGAAATTGCAAGACTTAGGTCCATTTATAAAGAGTTTTAATGCAAATACCTGGATTGCCAGTAAATAATATAAATTAAAAAATATCACAAAAACACTGGCAAGTACTGGTTTCAAAAGGCAGGAAATACCCATTAAGGATTTGGAGATTTAAATCTAACACAACCACAACAAAGCTTGGTTCTTCATGCCACTTGTGCTGCCAACTTGGACTACTGACGATATACCAACCTTTTTTCGATTAGAAAACCAAAGTTGATTGTTAAATAAATAATAATTACAAGATAGCCTTATTGTATATGTATGTGACTGCAGAGCATGTAAATATACAGTATATCAGCCAGTCCCGAGATTTGCACGATCATGATCATTATTATCTGAATATTGAAAAATAACGACTTATTAGTTAAACAAAGGAAAAATGACGACAAACAGATATTTTTAATCAAACATGAAAAAAAAAAGAATAGAAGCGCAAGGCCTACACACTTATCAGAAAACATTAGGCCTCTAAGTCCTCAATTAAAACTATGTATTATTATTCAATTTTTGGGGTAGATCAGACGCCTTCAGCAGAAGAGAGTAAAACGGTTGGTGTTTTACTTTCCGCTGCTGGAGAGGATGTACCCTTGATAGTGAGTATTAATAAAATAAAATATGATGTAACAAGCATGATTAGTATTTTCATATCATCATTGGCATGCAAGTACAAAATATAATAAGGAAAATAATCAAAGGATAAAGAATCAGTATATACCAGTCAAGACATTTTAGACAAATCCTGGGAAGACATAAATGAAACCCTAATTTATATACAAAAAGATAGGTTTTAAACCAGTTCCTACTATAAAAAAAATGTTTGTCTTAATCGAATGTGAATTAAACATACTATTATTAGTTCGAGACAAAATAGGATTAAATTATATTACATATTTGTCTTAAATTGAATCTTAATTTTTTTTGATAACTTAAGATAATTTTCTAATTTAATTTAATTTGTGTCTTTTTTTTTTAAACTTACCGATGTGAACATACTTATTTTTATTATATTTAAATACATTTTTGAGAGTTTCTATACTCTGGGAATTATGAAATTACACAAGATTTTTCAGAGAATTTTAGTAAACTTTTACATGCTAAAGTATTACTAGGGGTTTGTGCATATTACATTAACTATGTTATACATGGAAGCGCCAATAATGCTTAGATCTTCAGATAGTGGATCGACTCCCCACAATATTCAACATCATTCTTTGAATCGGTGATGGTCACAAGGACGGGAGCGAGTGAACACACTCACTTGATACATGTACCCATTCCTTGGTGTTTCCTTACTTTACATTAAAACAGAACATACTACTTTTCTATATTATAATACATTTTTATTAATATACATAATGCTGATTTTTTTTTCACTTTTTATATCCTAATTCTTACAGTTCATCAACTTAAACCACCTAAAATTTAACCAGCTATTTTTTTTGGCCTTTAATTTAGTGATGCAACAATTATTTCTGACTATTATTAACCTCATAATCAACAACTATAGAACCTGTTTTGGTCATCAAATGGTCTAAGATTTCACTCTTGCTAAACTGCTGATGATGGGGAGATCAGGGTTTGAGTTCCAGTCGGATATACTGAAGGTAGTTTTCCCTAAATTGTTTTCCATTCTTCCTCCACACAAATGCAGGTACACTTACTCTAAATTATACCTTCCAAATCCATAACACAGTGTAATTGGTACATCTATGTATAGCTTGAACAGGAAGTAAGAACAGTCATGGACCTTCAGGGATCACAACAAAATATGTAAAAAAAAAAAAGTTGAAATAGTGACCTAATTTGCAAATTATTGATCAAAAGCATTAAAAACACAACCTTTCCCAGATCAAAAGATGTTCTTTGCATAAAAGTAGACATATATATTTTTTAATCCCCTACCAATTCGACCAGCTAAGAACTTAGTTCAAACACTAGCATTTCATTAACAGCTGCTGTTGAAAAAAAAGCTAGAAAGATTTAGAACAATGAAAATTCATAAGGCTAGTTCCAAAATTAAATTATGGCTTTATGATGAGCCATATAAATAAAAGCATAAGTAATCACACATTATCTATAGCAAAATTATCTATTATATGTTGTTCAAACAATTATTTACTATTTTACTATACTTTAATAAATTCAACTAAGAACCTGGATGGGATATGGCCACAATTAAGAATGTGTTTTAATCTAGTAATGACCAAATGGACCAGAAAATTGGGTGGGAAAATTTATTTCCTGGGATTTTTTGGGAAAATTATTATTAAAAGAATCAATAGCCAAAGCTATTATTTATGCATTTTAGTGAGTATTACTCCATTAAGATATCATATTCTGAAAATTGAAAAACGACACCTGGACACAGGAATCCCGTGTCCAGGTGTCATTTTTCAATTTTCAGAATATTATTAAAAGATTACAATTAGGGGCTGTCTATCAATGTGACATTTATATTCAATGCTCATTAACAATATTATTAATTTACTAAAATTAAATTAATCTTATCTACCTTTAATAGATGAACAACCAAAATTTCAGTCGCTTTTATTTTACAGCTACATATCTAGTCAATACAATTTGAGCGCCATTAAATAACAATCACACTAGGCTACTTGATGCTGATACCTATCCCTGAATATATTTAAGGAAAACCCACAAGTTGGGCAAAAAATAAAGATAAAAGTTGTTTTTAAATATCAAATAATCCATTAAATATACCTTCACCATAGTTATTTTGCATCAAGAAACACCTAATATGTTATGTTATTATTTGGAATGGCAGCCATTTGCTTTTTTATCTTAGATAATAATAGTTGGGTGAACTAATATTTTGAAAGTCTAACAGCACTTTTTATGAGAGGTTTGTTAAATAAAACATAAAAGGTAACCAGACACAAATGTACAAGACTGTGGCTCACTTTTATAAATTCAGATTAGTTTGAATAGCCTGATATTTTATTATGGGAGTAATAATTATTAAAATTCACACCATGAATTTCTTATTTAAGAATCTTTTTGATCAATCTTTTAATCTATACTTAGAATAATTGATTTATGTTCATACTGAAGAGGCTTAATAAAAAATACACAAAATTATAATAGTTTCATTAGACCTAGGTTTTTTTTTATATTACCTTGCATCAAAATCTTGCACAACACTTACTAGACAAAATATGATTTTAAATTTTATTTGTAAAAAAAAATCCTTTAAAATTCTACAAGAGTACAGAATTTAAATTTATTGCTTAGATATCTAAATTGCAACCTGATTAAGTTTTTGTCTCTTTTCCTGGCCCAAAAAAATTATAAAGCTTAAAAAGAAATATAAGCCTAACATGGAAAATTACTTTAAAATTTTTTCTCATCCCATTCCTGCAAGAAATTAATATTCAATTAATATTTCCTGCCTGAAAACTTTCCAAAGTCAAAATGTCATTCCTGCACAGGCCTAAATATCACTAAACCTACGTCGGGGGAATGAGTGGTAATGATCAATTTTCTTCAAGAAGCAGCTTTTACCTTTTTGTCCAATGGCAGCAATATAAAATGTTAACTGTGTTCTTTGTATTGTTTGTTCCCTCTCAGTATTTCTGTGCTAAATTATTAAGATTATATTATTTGGAATAGAACCTAGAATAAATCATAGATTAGGAGGGATAGCCAGTACACTTACCTGTGTGGTATTGGAAAAGAAACTGTTTGGATAAAACGTTTAAAAAAATACATAAACAAATTTTTAAGGTCAAGATTTCAGCTTGTATGGATTAAGAGTGTACAATGAAGAAATTGTTGATAAAGTTTATCCAAAACAACTTATACTACACTATCACTCCGATAAATGGACTGGCTATCCCGCCAAATACAAACAAGTTACTATATTATTGAAATAATCCTACATTTAATTGAATCTGTAATTGTTGCATCACTAAGTTAAGCTGATTTATATTTATAACTTGTAAATGCACAAGCATGGATAATACTCAAACTTAAACCCAACATGGTAAAACATTATTATGCTAATACACAATTCAACTAACATCGCTTAGTTACATTCACTAATATTGTTCTTTCTTATGAAAAGTTAGGCACGATAAATAGTAGCAACAACATTGCTAAGACACTAGGCAGTATAAATAATACACATTATAAATACATGGTACTAATAGTGATGCTTACAGTTTTTACACAATTAAACTAAACATGAGTAATTGTGATGGATTTTGTAAAATTAATATATTATATAAATTACATTTAAAAAATATATTTCATCACTATATAAAAGTATATTGTGCAGTGATAAAAGAATATTAAAATAATTAAATATATGATTAAAACTATGTCTTATAATAGCTAATAAATATAAATGCTTACAAAAAAAACATCTTTTTTGAATGATTTGCTTGTCCAGTAAGAATGTGTTTTTTTTATTTGTGCACACAACACTTTCTAGATGCAAGTGAAAACTTTTTTTTTATTGTGTTCTAGTTCTGAATATAAACACTTTGTCATAAATAGTTAGGGTAGATCAAGAGCATCTTCCTTAAGCTGAATTCACATGTACGCAGTACAGTGAGTCCGCACCAAAAACGTAAATATTACAATAAGTGCATGTTACTGTATTTAAAATAAAATGAGATGTTTTACTTAATGCCTGGGTTTGATTTTGTCATCGATAAAACTCAAGGCTTTCAATAGACTGTTATTTTTAAATTTTTTGAGATACGCCATTGTGAGAATGTGCTGTGTTTATAAATAAAGGATGTTTGAAAGTTTGTGCATGCGCTGATCGTATCTTCTTGGCGGGTTTTCTATAGAAGCACTAGAAAAGTTGAAATTATCTCTACTCGAGCAGTGCGGGTTACGGTGGCCACACAGACTTATTGTGATTGGATTATATCTGTCACATGACCAAATATAAGTAATGCTCTCGTTTTGAAGCTAACGTGTGAATCCATAGTTACACATACCTTGCTAAGCAATGGTATAGCCTAAAATAATTAGTGCTCTTTGGTGAATTGTAAATTCTGGGATCTTCAGGTGGAGACCCAAACCGCTGGAGGCAAGAAAATTGAGGGTTTTTCAATAGCTAAGTGCAATCTAGACTTGGGGTAAGTGTATTGATAAATTATTAACATCTCATTACTTTCATTAAACTACAAACATAAAAAATATTCTACATGTTAGAAACTGAGTCTATTGGTCCAAATATGCAAATTAGTAACACACCGAATTTTTACTATTGACAGCCATAGTAAACAAAATATGTTTGTATATAAAGTGTAATGTAAGGGTGTGCAATGCTTTAAAACAAAAATCAGTGTCAACTTTGCTCCAAAAAACTGCTGCCTTCGACAATTACGATTCGTCGTCAATAATGGTGAATTATTGCTATTCGAAGCTGTTATATACACCACAAAACAAGAGTCACCTTGAAAAAATCTGATGTAATTTAATTTGTAAGTTGTGTTAACAACTTGATTAATCAGAATAAAACAAAACACAATCGTGAAATAAAACATTTTCCAAGTAAATTTGGTGCATCAAATTATATAAATAACCAGCATAAATATTTTTTCAAACATTAAAATAACAATCAAAACATATTTGATTCACCTTTAAGCATATTTCATACATTCGATTTGAGTTTGCTTTAAATTAAAAAAAGGGGGGACTTCGCACACCCCTAGTGTAATGGACAAGCTTTTCACCTTAATAATATAAGGTAAAGTCTCTTGATTTCGATTATTGCAAATTAACCCCCCCAAAAAAGGCCAATTTGGATGAACGTGTGTTCCAATAGGGCTTGAAGGTAATTGATAGTTTCTTCTCGTAAGAGATCTCTCATGATTAGACACAGCCATACTCATACCAAATGGAACTCTCTCCCTTCCCCTTGGTTTTCCCACTCCCCTTCTTGGAAGTGTTGTCATCAGAGCCACCAAGCTTGGAGGGGTTGGGGCTTGGCGGCTTGGGGGTTGGCGCAGCGCCCTTATCCTCCACAGTCCCTATCACTGTAGAGATACGGTTATACACTAGAAACCTGCAACGCATAGACATCAATCACAGCAACTCACAAACATAGCTGGAAGTTTCTTGTTGATTGAGATATGTAAAAGAGGAAAAATCTTTTGAGATAAAATAATACTGTTAAAAACTATTTGTTTATCAATTTCTTAAAATTCCCCATCACCTTTTATGGAATGTTGGAGTATAAATTATTGTTACAAAATACAAACCTGCAATGCTCTCGTCTACTGAGAAATATAACTGAATGGTAAATCTTTTTAGTAACAACCAGTTTGGTGGCCGAATGGTCTAAGGAAGTGATATTCAAGCCTTTGTTCACGTACCCCCAAATATCATCTCCCTTCAAATTTGTACCCCCAAAGTTGTTGGTGCATAATACAAGTTAAACATATTCTATAAACAACTTCTAAGTTGAACTGGCACATATTTATTTCCTTAAAATTGAAGTCTCTTGTAGCTAATCCTAAATATGACCTTGATTATTCAGTATTTATCATGAAATAATATATATATTAAATTTTATGTACCTCCCAAGATATATTTGCGTACCACACGTTGAATTCCACTGGTTTAAGGTAACACATTCACAGTAGACTAAACTGTCGATGACGAGGAGATTGGGCTCAAATCCCGATAAGTGGTTTTTCCAAAATGGTTTTCCATTATCCCACCATACAAATGCAGCTACACTTCTTCTGAATTCAATCATTCTCATTCTTAACACATTAACAAAATTATTATATATGCAAATAGACCAAAAGGGTAGTGAAAAGTAATGACAAAAGAAAACATACAAAAGTTTTACAAATATTTCAATTTCGGTCTTTCATAAGCTCAGTGTTCAGGCTCGACACTTTGACAAGCCTAGCAAATTCGAGCTCACCGTTGGAATATTGGTGAGATATTGAGCAAATTGGCTGCTTAAAGGAATTTTAGAAGGCAAAAATAAATAAGAGCAAGGCATTTCCTTGTAAAACTGATAAAACACAAATAGTTTAGTGCAAGACTGTATCAAATTCACAATTGTACAAAAGTATACTATACATATTAAAAATAATAAATGCTTTATAATCTTTCTTTGGGATGGTATTTAGGTGAACAAAAGCATTTTATATGGGTAAGGAATAAAACTCTGTTTTCATTAATGCTTTTTTGAACATACCGTACTTTAGAAATGACAAATTAAAGTGTAATTAATTTCTCTATTAATACAAACTAGAGTAAGTTAGTGTTTGCTTAAAGTATTGTTGTCTATTTTTGGACCTCTTTTATTTGATGAAGCCAATACTGCAAATACTTGAATAGACATTTTATTTGTGTTTCAAATTGTGTGTAACTTTATCTAGTAAAGAATACAGAAGAATGGAAGAATAAATCACCTTTGTGCATTAGTTCTACTTCCTTTCATAAGCTTTCTTCATTCATCAGTTTGTTATTCCTTATTTTTATTGATTTAAATGTATTATAATATAAATAAAAAATAAAGTGAAGCAAAGGAGTGCCCTCTCACCACTTCTAGTTGTAATGGTAACAGAAATGTTCATGAATAAAGTGGCAGGAAAACTCGGGGAGTAAAGGATGAAAGCCGTGATGTTTGCTGATAATTTGATGGTATGGAGAAAGGAGGAAGAGGAAGTATAAGGACAGCTACAGGAATGGAATAAGGAAGTGAAAGGGTGTGGAATTACATTTAGCATGGTGAAGTGTGAAGTGATGGTAATGACAAGGAAGAGGATAGATAAGGCCTAGTATAGCTATAAAGTTGGGATGGAGTAGAGCTGAAAAAAGTACAGAACATAAAATATCCTTGAAGCGTGATTGAGGTGAAAGTTGGAAGTAGTGAGGATCTTATAAGAGGTATCAGCAGGGAGAGTTGTTCTATGGGTGCGTAAGAGACCTGCCATGGAGAAGAGAAGTTCCTTTGAAGTATAAGGAATTGTTGTACTGGGCGTACATTGTACCCATTGTCATATACACAGCAGAAACATGGACAATGACTGTAAGAGAAACTAGGAAAGTGGAGGCCATGGGATTTAAGTTTATGAGGATAATGATAGCTGTCATGAGGAGAAACAAGATTAGTAATGAAATTATCCAGGAAAGAGTGGGGCTAAGGGAGTATGTAAAATAGTAGAGGAAGCAAGACTGAGATGGTATGGTCATGTAATTAAAGTGGAGAAGAAGAGGATACCAAAGAAAATGTTGAACAATATTTTATTTATTTTGGCCAAAAAACATGTGTTGCTGTAAAAACCATGAAAATACTTAACTTTTATCGCGTTCCCTACACTCCCACCTTAATACCCCCGATTCTAAAAATCTCATACTTTGCAACCCCTTTATGGCCACAGCTAGTATTTGAAATGGACTACCAGCAGTTTAGTACCACAGAGCGGCTTATGAAACAAAACCATACACCAAAGAGCGTATAACTCAAATGGGTAGTAAGACACAGTGCTAAAAGAAAAACCTGACCACATCTGCTGTTCAGAACGATCACCTTACCTGTCATTCTGTGGTGTGGATGCAGATGGGTCACCAGGAGGGTTATCAGCACTTTGGAAAGCAGATGAAACATTGTCATCTTCTCCCTTGAGAAATAAATCAAATTGGCAAATATAATAAATTTGTAGCTGATATCTATCTCATATTATCATGATTGAACTGACCCCTGAGTACCTGAAAATGTCCAAAGAAGCTAATATTGGTCCATCAGTTTAGAAAACATTCTAAGAAAACAAATTTAGTAAAGAGCATAATTTAATAGTAATATTGGTCTGTTGAATTGGTGATGTGTAAACAAGTCAGTTTCTAACAGTTGACTGACTGTAAATGAATAAGAATTTCACTATTGATAATTTGTTTTAATGTGGATAAGTATGAGAAAGTTAGTTTTAAAGAAATAATTGAATCTGTTTGCTAAGATCGGGGTAAAGTATCTAGAAAATTATATCCCTTGTTCTGTTTGCATTTATATGTTCATAACTTTGTTCCAGTTATTTGGTTGTTCTGTTCTAATGAAGGTTTGTTAATTGTTGTAAGCAGAAAGTTAATAACTGTGATAGAAATTCATGCTGGCTCTGGTGGCTAAGCTATATGAGAGTGATTGAATAGTCTATTCGCCAGGATCAGAAGTACCAGTATCAATGCAAAAAAAGGATAAACTTTTTAACCATAGTAACCATGCCTTTATCAATAGTGTGAAATTAATTACATTTGTATCATTAAATATTTAAATATTTGTCAGTATATTAAGTAATGAAGCAGTCAAGAAACATAATAATGAATTAAGCCCACAGCCATTTTAACATAAAATCTCTTTGTGAAAAGTATGGTAACTGCATAAAAAAAATTTTTGTAAGTTTAATGAAAGGAAGCTAACTTGAAAAAAAAACAAATTAAAAGACTTTACTCTTAATTTATTCATTCACACTTGCATCTTTTGATCACTTTCACAATTATACATGTTAGTTTAATTTTCCATAAACTCATAAATATGTTAGTTTTACTTCATAACGATCATACAAAAATATTATTTGAACCATTTTACAGTTACTTACAGTTGGTTCTTGTGGTGAGGTTTTTGTACCATTGTGCTCTTCTCCTGTATAGTAGACTGCCCGTCGTGTCCCTGCACTGCCAAGACTCAGTGAACTTTGCATGAATCTTTCTGGGTTCTGGCCATCTGCAATGACATAATCATCCTGCACTTAATATAAAGAAAAAAAAACTTATGATGAAAAGATCTTGTGGTTTTCAATTTGATTTGATTTTTATTTGCTGTGCACCATGTATTACTATCCTTTTAGCTAACCACATATTTAAATTATTATTCATTCACGAGCTAAGTTTACCTAGATGACAGCTCGAAATGTTACTAGAAGTAATCCCTAATATATCACTACGACCAACAGCTGACCTCTATCACTTTGGATGACTCTCATGAAAACAGTTGGTAATTATTAATGTGAAAGTTAACCAAAGTAATTTAGGCCAATATTATTTATATATTTATTTAAGGTCAGACACTAAGTTTATTTATAGTTTTATTCCCCTTAAAAAAATATTAACACCACTTTCACAAAAACTTCTAACGAACATTGCTTCAAGATGGCGACTGACGAATTTAAATCATATGATTGAACATAACGGTAAACAAGTTTTTTACAATGTTGCAGACACGCAGTTGATGAAAATATTTTATTCAGTTAAATACTTCAAAATACGATAAAATAATCATAAAATCATTTATTGTATGTAAAAAAATGACAAGAATTTTCTCTTTTCCAAGTAAATATGATGCCTGCATTAAAAGGTATTGATGTGTTTACTATATTACACAAAATCAGTAACGTTTTAAAACAAAAAATAACTACTTTTAATTATGTTCAAAATATTGTTTCGGGTTGGATAAAATGAAATTATTTAAGAAAATGAAATAGTATAAGAAAACTTTAGTTTACGTTATTTTAAATGTAATGTATAACAGATGATTAAAGATCTTTACATTTATAACAAAACTGTGATCTTTTACAAGTGTTGGCAACCCAAAACCTAAACATATGATTTTTGAACAGTCATCCAGGTAAAAACCTATCGTGAATGGAATATATTTACACCAATGGGCAGAGATGAGTAAGGAAGAATTTAGAGGAAATGTGCCTAAGTTTATGTGGAGGAAGAGTGGTATAACAAACATCCTCAGTATAGCCAACTACGTTTTTAGTCCTTGTCGCCAGAAGTCCAGTCTAAAGCGACAGAGCGACTACTGATGTGGGTGGTATAATTAATGTTTTACTTAACTTGGAAAAAGAAGTGTGTAAGTATGTAGTCTGTTACTTAACGAAAGTGAAAGGCATGGGAGAAATTAAATTACCTACAAATGAGGTGTTTATCTTGTGAAAACTATATAATAGGATTTAGGTAAGAAGAAATTTTTATATAATAAAAAATAAAAAAATTTCACGGTCAACAGTGATATTAATTTTAATGCTATTTTATAGGTATTGATAATATATATCAAAAATAAAACTGCAAATCACAACAACATGACATATAAATACTTGAAAGAGGATTTAATAACTTTTCTATCTACAAGAAAAGATTCTTTCCCAGTACATTTTTATGAAATTTTGACTGTAGATGTACATTCCTATGAAATTTGGGCTGTACCAATAAATTCCTATGAAATCAGTAAATTCATATTAAATTTAAAATGTACCGGTACAATCTTATGATAACCTTGAAGATAAAAATCAGTTTGTTAATATTCATCACCTGTCAATGTTCTATTTTTGTGGTCCTCTGTACTACTGTCGTCAGACTCATTCTCTCCTTCCGTGTCTGACACATGTGATAAGGACACCTTGCTCTCTGCTAGACGAGACCCTTCATGCCAGGAACGGCGATTCTGCGATAATATAAATTAAACAAAAAGAATTAATAACCTTAGATGGCATAGGTTCTAATTTCTATTTTTGTTTAGCACCTCGTTTTACTATCTGTTCAGGCTATGAGCACCCTCTTCAGTGGCCGTGCAGTCTAACGCGCTAATCTCGTGTTGGACTTGACTGCCAAAGCTGGAGCGATTAGGGTTCGATTCCAGTGGGGTGCACTAAGGGTTTTTTCCCCTAAATGATTTTACACCCTCCCTCCATGCATATGTGGGTGCATCTCCTCTAAATAAAGCCTTCCAAAATCCCTAAATTATTAGTGATTATTTGTAGATAGATTAACTGAAAGGGTAGTAAAAAAAGTTATAAACCTTTTAATTAATTATACTAATGAGTTAGGGATAAGGATTGTTAAATTAGGGGAAGTGTACTCACATTTGCGTGGAAAACCATTTTGGGAAAACCACCCTCAGTACACCTGATCTTTATTTCATAGGCAGTCTGAGAGTGACACATCAGACCATGCGGCCACCGAAGCAGGTTATACTTTACTTCTATTAATGCCATATAATTTGATTCTGACACCAATGTTTATAAGAAAAGAGGAACAGGATAAAAAGGATGTAAAAGAATAAAAGGGTATAACGGAATATGTATTTCACATTGTGTAAAGGAACAGAGTTAACACACTACAATGCTGCCATTGGACTCAAAGGTGATTAAAGAAAACCAGTTGTCATCACCCATCTCTAGACCTAGGTTTTGATTTAAATAAGGAAAAATGGACTAATTAAGTAAAAATTGAGGGAAGGAAGCTCAACTAGGGAAAGCGGAAAGAATGTGGGAAGAGCCCAAAGCACAAAGGTGACATCTTCTTTCTTCTGGCTTCTATGGTAGGAAAAATTATACAATCACACATTGTTTATAATATAGAAGCGAGACGAAAGGCATATGTCACCTTTGTGTATTGGATTCTTTCCAAATTTTTCCTATTTCCTAATTGAGCTTCCTTCACTCAATTTTCACTTAATTAATCTATCCTTCCTTATGTTTTCAATTTTAACTATTGAGTCTTCTCAATGTTTAACATTATAACTGGATTATGTTTTCTTTAAATGTTTGACTAGTCTAACTAAAGAGTTTGTTTTTTCACTTTATTTTTAACTTTCAGCTGTCAGAAGAAAACAAATCTTTCTCTGTGAAACCTCTACAATACGATTAAGTTAGCTAATCTGAACTTAGCACAAATAAGACTATTGCCTTCTTGAAAAATTGAATATCTTTATTAGTGAAAAAAAAGAAAGAGAGGGATTCATTACTTTGGCTTTTCATAAAATTTTCCTTCATTATTTAATTTAAATTGCACCTGGAACCAAACAATGAAAAACTACAAGAAGTAACTTTATTTATCTGTAAGGAAAACCTCTTTTCGCTTTATGAGGTAAATTTTATTTTATTTCCTGTTAGCATTGTAAAGTGTAAATTGTGTTATATTAATTTTAAAAGCCATATTGTGTTTGTTTTTATTAACTTAGCTGTATCTTTTCTAAATATAATTATAATTAATTACCTCATCATAAAGCAAAAAGAAGTTTTACTTACAGAGATATATGATATACTATATACATGCATCCAATATATATATATATCCTATCATTCTTTACCAATTTCCTTTTTCTACCATTAGTGTATTTTTGGTTTCCTCTTTTAAGTTGATGAGTTTCAGTAGAATGAAATCTAGAGTGAGGGATTGGGCGGTAGCTATAGATTTTCTTCAAGGGGCATGAGTTACCTCTTTGTCCAATGCCAGCAATGTAAAGTGTGAACAGTGTTCTTCTTTTCATCATAAAAACCAAATTATATTCAATCCCTTTATATGTTTCTATTCACCTTAATCCAAATATGATATAAATAACTTTTATGTAACTAATAAGTGAGGTTTCAAGAAATAAAATATTTACAATAGTACTTGTACGCAAGGGAAATATTAAAATTACGATATACTACTCACTCGAGGTACTTTGCTGATCAAATCTGAGCCGGCTTTTCTAACTCTCTTCACCAGTGTAGCACCAAAACTTTTCCTAATGAAAACAATTGGACAGAGTAAGCTCATAAAAATATTTATATTATTAACATACTTTTTAATCGGCTTATTGCTTTTACATCTGTATACATATTTACTTGATGAAAATTTGAAATAATGTTTATTGACCATCTACACATTGATTTAGATATGTTTATTCAGATCTAACATTAAAAAAAAAGTAAATTTAATTGCATAAGGTTGAATACAAAATAATAAGACTTTTTTCAATAACTACCACCAACATTTGCCTAAGACAAGGCCTAGAAAATTCGAAAATTCTTGTTCGAGTTTTGTTTTGGTAGTGGTTAGAACTCAATTTATTTTTTATTTTTTTCCAAAAGTCGATGAATATCAATAGATACTTGGAAGTTTTGATTTTATCTAAAAAAAATTGATCAAAATTAATATGATTCAATTTTAGGATATCATGTCAAAGCAAAAAAATAAACAATTTTAAATTTTGCTAAAAATTCAAATTTATGTTCATAAATTTTTTCACAAAAACTTGAATTATTAAAATTTTATATTTGTTTTTGTAGTTTATGCATGGCTATTGTTCAAAAATTCAATAAAAAATATACAGAGTACAAATATTGCTCTCACTTACTCTATAGCCTAAAAGTAACTTAAAAATTAATGGCCGCCAGAACATAAATTCGCAAATCAACCCTATTCTAGACACCTCCGTCCAATCACTAATCTATCTTTAATATATTTGGAGAGGCATTAAAATCATAAAGTTCTTCATTATGTAACTTTCACAATTCTTCTATTTGTTCATCCATCTTATATCCAAATAGTTTTCTAAGTATTTTGTTTCCAAAAATTAACAATAAGTCTCTATATTTCTCGAACTCAGATAAAACACAATGATTTTATTCAAACTCAATTGAAAAATGTTTGCTCAAACATTACTAATAAAATATAGCAAGAAGTTTAGTTAAAAAAACTAACTTTTTTGTAGAACAACTTTCCATCTTGCGATAATGTTCCATGATCTTTTCTTCCAGTTTCTCCTTTTGACGGCACAAGTTGTTGACCTTGTCTCTGCAGCCAAAATAAAATAACGATTGAAACTTTGCACATCCAAACTTGATCACACATTTATTTATATACTAGAGACGGGTTGAATCTACTATTTTGCCAATTCAAATGTTAATTTAACCTTCAAAATTCATAAATAATTATAAACATAGGAGGAAATAGGAATGTTACTTACTTAAGCTATGCATTATATTTGGAAGAAGGTACAGGAAAGGTGAAAAGAAACAAACTTAATATATGGCATTAGAAACTAAAGTTAATTGCCATACTTAAAAAAAGGTATGTCATCTATCTTTATCTTGAGCTAGTTCTACCCAGTCCACCTTATCATCCCCTATCCCTATTTTTAACTAGTTCTATCCAGTCCACCTCATTACACTCTATCTCTATCTCAAGCTAGTTCTACCCAGTCCACCTCATTACACTCTATCCCTATCTCAAGCTAGTTCTACCCAGTCCACCTCATAACACTCTATCCCTATCTTGAGCTAGTTCTATCTAGTCCACCTCATTACACCCTATCTCTTTCAGGTCCATTTTAATTTTATCCTCCCATCTGCGCCTAGGTCTTCCCATTGGGTTTGTCAGTCAGTACCCTGAACAAGGTTTTAGAATCTCCCATTCGCGTTGCATGTCCTGCCCACCGTAATCTGCGAGACTTGACTATCCTAACAAAGTCTTGTGATGACTACAGGGTATGTAACTGACCATTATGAAACCTCCTGCACTCCTAGTATTCTCATCCCTTTTTGGACCAAATATCTTCCCAAGTACCTTGTTTTTTAACACATTAAATTGGTTTTTGCTACTTAAGGTAAGAGACCAGGAACTATGAGTAGAGAACAGTTACAGTATCTAAATCAGCGGTTCCCAAATTTTTTGAGACCATTCCGCCCATAACATGTCAGATTTTTCATGTGACACTCCTGCACCCAAAATTTAAAAAAAAACCTCAAAATTGATTTAGGTGCAGTATTTTAAAAGAAATTGTCATTTACATTACTAGCTTCTTCTTTTTTAAATGTAAAAATATAAAACTAGAACAAAATTACAGTACTCAATAAGAAGGAATTAGAGTGGACGTATTTTTGTTGTACATGATCTCATGAGTACAGTTTGTTCATTATGGCGAAACATGTGTTTTCTTATATGGTTTATTTCATTCTTTAAAATATGTATGAGTACACGTATTAAAAATTCGCATGTTGCATTTCACTACACATTATAAGTTTTAGTTTTTCCCTATAATAATGTTGGGGCTGGATCATCAGTAAGCAGTACTGTATTGAATCTATAAAACAAATTCAAATAATGTTGTGTTCGTTCCTTTTATATGTTTCTATCCACCTTTCCTGTACCTTCTTCCAAATATAATACAATTACCTCATAAAGCGAAAAGAGGTTGCTTTAAAGAGGGATACTATATATATATATATTTTTTTTTTAAATCTTGACTTCAATATTTTTTCTAATCTCGAATATCCTTAATGTATCAGTGCATCTATCTGGTTGTCAGGTTATCCCACCATGCCGCAGCATTATGCGGTCGCTTCCAGTGAGTGTGGCATCACTTCGATCAAATTGAACTAGTTTTGCAGAACCGGTAAAAATACATAGTTTAGCACTGCCCTTAATGATTTGAGGGTCCCAGGTTCCAACCCCCTTAACTATATACTAATTGTATCGCATACCAAAAATATCAACATTTATTAGATTAATGACACTCAAAATAGAGAATGTGGACTCACGTGAACAATTTTTCTTCACAGTGGAAATGTTCCTTGTCTTCTAAGGAATGGGTCAACAATTCATGATACTGTGAAAGCAGTTTAGATACATGTTCCATCAATGACCTACGATCATCTTCTAGACCTGTGTTCATGTGCAGCAGGATCTGAATGGAACAACAATTCACAAGTTAAAGTAACAAGCTGGCCTAACTATACCCTGATTTTTAAGAGAAGCCCACGTTCGGTCACCAAAATTGATTTGAAAGTCACTCAAATTTGGCACTATAGAAATATGTTTATAATAAACGAAATCGATAAAACTAAAGAAAAAGGAAAAATAAACTACTAAGAGTAAATTTGACGAAGAACGCTAACCTAGGGAAAGAGGAAAAATTTGGGAAGAATCCAATGCACAAAGGTGACATCTTCTTCCTTTCTTCTGTCTTCTATAGTAGAAGTGGTCACACACACATTTAAACACAAATAGAATAATATCTTGGCATTGTTGCCTTTAGTAAACACAAAGGAGAAAGAAGAAAGTACAGATAACACAAATACTGGATTACTCCATTTTGAATTTAAAGAAAAAACTGTTAGAAACACATTGTGCTAACTGTTTTTGGGAGTAAAGATACATTTCTTGGGTATGGTTAGTATTTGTATGGACCTATTTAAAAATAAATAGTAATAAAAATGATGATGATGATGATGATGATAATAATAACAACAACAACTTGAAAAATGTTAATCTTATAGAAAAGAATGAAAGAAAGATATTATATTCTGTTAGAGGTCTGGTGGTAATCTTGTTTTGGAAATCCATTGGTGGGCCAGTCAGTTTCCACTGTTAAGTTGAGAACTGTTGCACTGTTTGGGAAATGATATTAATATTTTGGTGGTGTAGCAGGATTGAAAGTCCTGGTTGTGGTTACCAGCCTGAATGGGTACAGGCTTGTCCGGTTCTTTGTGGTTTGTGTCAAAATGATGATTGTTCATCCGCTGTTTGAGAGAACCTGTAGTAAGGTCTATATATTCTGCACCACATGATTTGCAAGATTTTAAAAGTTAAACTAATATGATAATAAAACACGTGCTTCACCAAGGTTAGAAACTCATTCAACTTGATAGCGCATGCGCAGAACCTTCCGACTCAGCCAACATGTTGGGTTGGTTGTTTATTATCTCCAACAAATGATCCAACCCAACACAATTTGTTGGGTATAACCGGCTCTCCCAGCACCAACATGTTAGCCAACATCCCCAACAAGTTGGGAGTGTGTTTATATTGTAATACGACTTGTTGGGATTGTGTTGGCCAACATGTTGTGTTACAAAATAAACAAGGCTTTAGAGGGGAGAGTACGGCACACTATCCTTGTAACTAGCCTTATCTACAAAGTGTGAGTTAGAGTTGAGTCAGGCACACTATCCTTTCAACAAGTCATCTCTAGTTGTATGTCAGATTAGGGTTAGCTGTGTAGAGAGAGGGGTGGGGAAATGCGACGTGATGGACCTGCAATGTATTTGTTCCCAAAACGTGATGTAATGGTGCCCACCCGCTGTGACATCAATAGTGACCAGAAAACAGTTTGGTGGAAGGTTTTTAACTTTGTGAATTTTGTCTAAGAAGTGTTTTGTATCCTGTATTAATGAGGGAAGTTGTTTTACAAAGAGTTGTAGGTGTGAATCAAACAGAGATGAAATTCTCTTAATTGGAGAGCTGCAACCAGATACAATCAGACGGCCAGGTGGAGGTCTAATTTCTTTGTGAATTTTAGGGAGGAGATACAGTGTGGGAGTTGGAGGTTTTTGTGGAAAGAGAAGTTAAATTGAGTTGGTGGTGAGATTCTGTCGAGGACCTTCATGTTGTGGTAATTATTTAATCCGCGCGTTGTGATCTTCAGTTGGGTCTTCTGTATTTATTAGATTCAGCAAGCGAGAGAGCTTTAAGGATTTAGAGAATGACATAGATATATCTATTCTTCCATTTTTTGGAGCGTGGAAACAGAGGAGGTGAGAGGAAGTAGCTTGCCAAAGTCAACCAATTATATGTAATCAGCCTATCAGTTGTTAGCGTGCCAGGGTAGCGGTAGCAATAGTAGTATATTAATGTGGCTTTAAACTAAAGAATCTTTAAAGGCTTTCTGACCAAAAATTTACTATTGGTGAAATGTGGGCTTCCCTTTACAGTGATGAATTAACGGTTGGGAGCTGTAAGTATTGGTATAATCAGTTGAATTCAGAAATTTCCCGTTAAATACCTAAATTTTTATAATTTCCTGTGTCTGTATCATCTAGATATTTTTTGACTCATTTCCCATTCCACAGTAAAAATGTAATTCCTGTCCATCCTTCCAGTTTTCAAATAACAAGCTTCCTATGAAAATCAGACAGTACATTCACTTTACTAGAATTAAAGTTGTCATGTTACACCATTTGTATCAAAATAGTTGCTGTACTTGAAAATAGAGATGGGCCACTCGAATCTTCGAATCCACTGAATTCTGACAAGTATTCGAGATTCGAGGATTCAGTGTTTTACTGGATCCGATGGTCAAATCTTTCACCTCATAAACAAAGCATAATTATTTTGAATTCAAAAATTAGGCCTACTTGAAAAGCACAACTTAATCCGTAATTAATATTTTGTTGGACAAAAGAAATATGCATGAAAAACTCTTTTTTTTAAATTATAATTGTTAGGTGTAGAAAATCAAACGTGCCTAATAACCTGCCCTCCCACCTCTATGGGAAACTTTGACTCGGCCGTTATAGCGCATGCTCACTTCTGAAACTTTCACCTCACGAACAATCATGTAAATATTTTAATTAAAACATTCTAACTCTTCAAAAACTGAAAAACAAAACTAAAATTACAAATAAGCTCGAAAGAAACAAAACAAATTATGGCTTTTTTTTAAACAGAAATAAGAACACATTACACATGATACAAAGTCAGCTGCCATGACTTATATGTTTACTCGCTGGAGTGATGATTAAAAAAACACGACTGTTAATTCTTACTACCCGACTGTTTTAAATTATCTACAACTATGTAAATAGCCCCAATTTTTTCCATATGATCCTCAAGTTAGACATTTCGTTGGGTTTCATGAAAAATAAATACTGTCAATAGTTAGACACTGATAAAACTGTTTATTCATGCCTACTGGCCTATGTATTGTATATTGATTGTTTGCTTAAAATCGATTCAGGTAAGCTGATCACTTAGTAAATGCTATCAAGTTTTAAGAATCAAATAACGAACTGCTAATTCATAATTTGTTTTTAAATTGATATTAACTAAGAGTTTATTATTTAAAAAAATATGTTATTGAAGTAATAGTAAAAATATTCAAACATAGTCCTGCCTATTAAAGTGGGAATGAACTTTTGCAAGTGTCGATTCTCAGAAATCGATCCAGCGCAAGAATCAAATATATTTTTTTTGTTTTCTACGCAAAGGTAGATAATATATATATAAAAGAAAATAATAATACATACTTAGGAATTATTAAGTTCACTATTTCGAATGCATGTTTAATTGTTTAGCATGTTGATTAAGTCTTATTTTTTAATCTGTTTATATTTTTATTTTTGCTTTCTTATTAAAATAAATTATAATCCTTCAATGATGATTAAAGTTGATCAAAAGGTAACTAGGCCTAATCTGTTTGTTTATTTCACATGTTTTTTTAGAAACTCAACTCAACCTAGCAACACTTTTAAAAATAACTAAAAGACACTCAAATTTTGATTGATTTGATTTTGAAACAATAATATAAGTCTAGAATGTTTAATTTGACTGGATTTTAACCAGTATTTTGCGAGGGGTGGTTGGGGTTGATTAAAATTGAAAGCATGATTTAAATAAATCTTAATTTACAGTTTAGGTCTATATTGTGTAATGTAGGACTATTTGTAAATCATTAAGATTTCTAACAATTTGCTAGTATTCAAGATTTGAATTCGAGAAATAGTGGATTCAACCCATATCTACTTTAAATATATGTTTTCTTTGATTTATAGTTTCAAAAATATTAATAAATTAATATTTTATTAATTACAGTGAAATGTTCAGTGATAAAATGAATGTTAACATGAAAAACTATAAAAAGTAAAATTATCAATATAACTTACTTTTCCACTCAACTCTAAGAAAATAGCATAACTCACTTCACATCTATTGGTGAGTTTGGAGAGTTCCACCTCAAGCATCGTGACATGGTCGCTACGTTTCGTTAGCTCTCCCTTCAGTTCCAAATTAAGAAGTTTCAGGTTACCGCTGTCAGTTCGCAATGACCTATACTCCTCTTGAAGGTTGCGAAACTCCAACTTTAGCTTCTCACTCGCCGTGAATAGGTTACGAAAATCATCCTTAACACAATCAAAATATAGAAGATCACTAAAACAAATAATTATACCTTAAAACTGGAAAATTTGTCCTTACTTAAATAGTTTTAATTTATAAATGAAGGCCAAGTCAATCAAATATTTTGATGATCAGGCCGATGCCAAGCATTAGTTTTTGTTCAGGATGTGGAACCAAAACCAGAACCCCTTAAAAAAACTGATTAAGAGCCAGAACTGGAATTGTAATCAAAATATATATTTAAGTACATAAAGATTGTTATGGCTTCTTTGGCAGTATAATTATTGAATAAATGAATTAAAACAACCGGAACATAAATTCAAATTTAATTAAGAACCTAAAATAACTGCAGCTTTTATTTTTATCTACCTGGGCCCAGAACCGAAACTTTAAAATGTTTCCTGGAAGAACCGAAACAAGAATCAGAAGCAGTAAATATTTTGGTTCAAACCCCTTTTTCTGATAATACTGATCACTGATTCCATTGATTAATTTATTCTTATTGGTGGCCAATACCTACTTTTCTTGATTCCGATGCTATGCTTGATACTACCAATTCATCTCTTCGATACTCGATACCCTATTCAATATCATTCAACATGAAATTAAATAATCTTCATTTTGTAAGCACTTCTACTTCATGAATGTTTAAATGGTTAGATATGTTGGAAGTGGTATGAGTCTATCCACCCCACAAAATTTTGCATTTACAGAATTGACAAGCAACATAGTCCACATCACTTTCACATATATCAAAATACTGCCACACTTCACTTTTTAAACATTCCATTCTGAAAATATTATCAGAAAAAAGAAAAGAAAATTGTTATCAGTTTTTTACTATGAATTTAATTTTAAAAACTATCTGAAGAACAAACTGAATAGAATACGAAAAGGGAAATAACCTTGAAAGTCATAAATGATATGACCGCCAATAATATTTTGGGATGGACTCAAAAAAACTTTGAAAATTTTTAACTTTTAAGTTTTTTAAAAAAACTACAAGCTTTTATGATTTAGATTATTTTTTTCCCTTTTTTTTCTTTTTAATCGTTTCACAATATCTATTAAATTAATTTAATAATTTTCTTAAGTGAAAAGATATTTAGAATAAAAGATATTTTGGCGAAACTGGTTATGAAGACAATCAAAAATGAAGGTGACGATGCTTACAATAGTTAAAGTTGATAGATAAAAGAATGAATATTTTCTGTGGATTATTTTAAAATCATTCAAATAATAAGTCTAGCAACAAAATATGATGCAGCTGTGAGTTGGTCGGTTCATTTTATCACCACTCCTTTGCCAAAGCCTTGAGGAAAATCGACCTTATGAAGTGAATATTTACTTAACTATTTCATTACATAATATGTGTTCTCCTTAGGTTTATTTTCGAAATATGGTTTCTTTTGATAATTGAAAATCAAACTTGTATTGACCATGACCACCATGACCATGTTTATAAATTGCAAAGGAATGGCTTGTTTATATTAAGCTTATAGCTTAGCAAACAGAATAATAGGATATAGAAAAACTATGAATAACTAATGTATAGCCAAAGACGTTCAAAATCAACTGTTGGGAGTTAACCGTGTTGAATACTGAAGAGTGGTATACAATATTTTAGCATATAGAATCGATTGTTCCGATACTAGTCGATGCCATGGGTATCGAGTATCGGAATCAGCTCAGCCCTATTTATTTTCAATATCACAAAGGTAATATGGTTATGCAATACACACTAATTTTTTAATAAAAGTGATTGGAAATTTTATTAGGAAAAAAAGTAAACATCCACAACCTAAAATATGCTGTGGCAACCATTTTAATAGTGGGAAAGGTGAGCAGTAAGGTATACAAATGTTGTAGGATCCTTGCTACAAAATCAAAACTGCTAATCTGTGCGCATAAAATATCAATAATTTATAACAAAAGTAAAATTTAAAATATTACACCCTTCCCTTGATCCCAATCTTCCTAACTAAGAAAAAATAGAAACTACAAGGAAATACCTTAAGACTGGAATGCTCTGCTCGCAAGTTTCCCAGAGACCTTGACTCCGTTCTTAGCTTGTCTCTCTCTTGCTCCACGGCTGCGTGAGTGGTGTTCTGTTCCTTCAGTGTCCTTACTTCCAGTTTGAGGTCACGCTGCACCACCTTGAGCGCGTCCCTCTCTTGCTGCAAGGACTCATATTCAGTCGACAGCTGCTCGTGGAGTGACTGAAGAGTCATTTGATCCAACAGTAGTTGTTGGTGGGCACTCTTTTGCAAACCTTTTTCCTTCACAAGCTAAAAACATTAAAATCTTAGAGAGTTCTTTTAAAATAGTTGTGACTAGTTAAGTAGAGCTAAATATCAACTTTGAGGTATACTAGTTAAAGTGTAAAATTCTTTAATAGAACCCAATGCAATATATCAGAGTTAAGAAGATGAGAACTGGCACATCAATCATTCATAAAGTGAAGGAAACCACCCAAACCATATATTTGTCATCATAAATCATGTTGAAACACTCCATCTCTCATTAACATATATATTAATGGCAGAATCTTTGGTGAAAATGTATTCGCTCAGAAAAATTGCTATCCTGAAACAACTAATTTGGTATCACTGAAAGCAGCTCCTGTTCACTCTTTTTACCATCATCATCACCACTATCATTATGAAATGTTTCCTCTCTCCTCCCTTATTCTAGTCCTTTCTTTTCCTCTCACCTGTACATTTGTAGACTTTCCCCCAGACTTCAACACCATTTTCTTTGATTCTTTCCTTTAACATTCTCATTATGTGTCCAAATCATCTCATCCTTGATTCCTATATTAGCTCATATACTAGGGGTGTACAGATGCAGAAACCGATGAATTGTTTTCGAGCGATTATTATTAAATCGGCAATTAATCGTAATCGGCGATTATTATATCGATTAATCATGTTTTTTTTAAAGTAAAATTTAGATCAAAATTTTCTAGGTAGGAGTTTAGTGATCAGAATCGCAAGAAACCATTTATATACACACTGTATCTGATTTGCAGGCTATGCAAAAATTACACAACCAAATATAAGTTCATACCGTTGATAAAACTAACAATCTAGTTCCAACTCTTGCCAGATAGGCATAAAATATATTTTTGCGTACATACAATCTTTTTGCATTAATTACATTAACTGTTATCATTCTCTTAAGTAATTTCCCAATAGTTATTAATAAATAATAGATAATCGGGACTAATCGGTGTAAATAATCGTAGCATGTACAATTAATTTAAACAATCAGTTATTGATTTTACTGAATTGATACACCTCTATCATATACCTCTTTTGGCTTGAACATCTTTATTTGTAATTCCATATATTTATAAGGAGAACTTCTTTTCACTTTATGATAGAAACTTTTAAAAAGGACGAACACCATATCTTTATAAGTTTCTATACATCTTTCCTATACCTTATTCCAAATATAATACAATTTATTTGCAATCCTGTATTTTTTCTACTGACAGCTAGCATGTCCCTCAAAAATTTCAGTGAGAACATGTCATCAACCTTTCTTGTCTCTCTTACATCCAATGTCTGATTGTATACTATTCCACCATATTTATTTATTCGATGACATTATAAGATGAATGTCTAACACACTTTATTTCATACATACTAAACCAAATATGAAAATAATAATTACTATGACAAAGTACTAAAATGTGATACATTTGTTCTCACCTCATCCTTCTCCACTGCAAGTTGGGAGTTAGCGAGTTGAAGCGCAGTATGCTGAGTAGTTAAAGACCCTACTTGAGACCGCAATGTTGCAACATCTACTTGTAGTCTGGCATTCTCCGTATGAAGAGCATCTGCTGAGCCCTGTAGCGTTGCCACCTCCTGCCGCAAGTCATCACAGAGCCTACAAAGCTCTGCCATGGAGTCTGTGCTAGGGATATCCTGGGTTTGAGGCTCATCTGGAGTAGTTTGCTGAGACTGACACTTGCTACAGTTATAGAGGGTGCCTTCTCTAGAATGCAGATCATGAACTGCTTTCTGAATTTCTTGACTAGATGCGATTCTAAATACAGATCACAAACAATATAAATATATTCCACTCATAAATTCAAAAAACTATTTGTGCTAGGTCTATCAATAACTATTTTTTCATTTAGCAATATTTTACAAAATATAATGTAAATACTGCAGAGTAGAGCACAAAAAACCTATTTCTCTGACTTTTGTTTTCAAATTAAACCCAGTTACAAAGTGTGATAATATATCTTTAGGTTGAACTTGAAAGAGATTAAATGAAGCAACGAGCTTCAGTTATTTAGGATTTGATGGTATGCCCACAATTCTGTAAATTGTTGGTTTAAAATCACCTAAATGGGCATGCGTGTTTTTTACAAGCTGTGGGTGTGAGAGATAAAAATCACAAAGTTAAGTTGAAAGAAATATGACTATGCCAAGAATTGAAGTTAATGCCATGATTTTCAATTCTTTGATTCTTAACTTTCAAATTGCCGTAAATGTTATATTTGGAAGAAGGTACAGGGAAGATGAATAGAAACATATGAAAGGGAACATACATAATATGACCTTTACTATGAAAAGAATAACACAATTGGAATGATGCTATTGGACAAAGAATTATTGGCTGCCTATTGAAGGAAATCTATTTTTACCACCCAATCCCTCGACATATGTTTAGTTCTATCGAAACTAATCAGTAAATGGTCTAATATGTAAGCTCAGTTGGTAGTGTGTCCATCTACTGAATTAAAGGTCCCTGGTTCAATTCTTGGCATGTTTGAAAAATGTATCATTGGTGAAATATTGGTTTTCCCTTTCATAAAGATGAATTAATGGCTGGGGGCTGAATGTTATGTCTATTCTAGATTTAAGGTAGTTTATACACTTGCTGATATGATCAGTCAGTTCAGAAAGTGTTTGTTTAACACTGCAGATGAATTAAATGATACTCATTAAATGAAAGTTCAGGTGTTTAAATGAAACGGCAATATTCATAATTTGATAATTTTTCGTTGTGACCTTAAAACTGTTTCACTTTAAGAACCGACAAATTGTAAATGTACTTAAGATGACATTTGTGATCTAGTGATATTTCACAAATCAAACATGGTTATATTTTTGTTTAAGTAATTTGTTTACTTACTACTCTTATTTTTCTACAACCACATTATAGTATGATATATGAACAAATAAAATAAATTTAATAGGAGGGTGGATGCATTAAATTTGAGGAAAACTCAAACCAAATATATGAAATATCCTCAAAGGTAAAGAAATTTGAATATTTTTTGTTGGTTATTTTTAATGCTTGGAAAAATATTATATTGTGGTTATTTATAAAACTTTATGCACTCAAATTACTTGGAAAACGTTTTACTGCAAAAATGTTTGTAATATTTTATTTTATTATATTAAATCAAGTATTTATCAAAACTTTAGAGCCAATTAGTTCGAATTTTTTCATGTAAATATTGATTTGTAGCGTAAATAACAGCTAGGAATTGATTAATTAAATTGAGTATTTTAGCTGTCAATATTTTTCTTGGCGAAGCTTTGTTATTGGCCAAGCCAGATTTTTTTTCTTTTCAAAATGAATAAAAGCTGATATTTGTTCACTTCGCAGTATATAAGTTTTGTACACCCCTATCTAGAGGTATGGAGTTAAGAATTGGAATCGAGAGAAAAAGAACAATCATGAAATCAATAAAGAAAATAAATTGGAATAAAGACCATGAACACGGTGTGATATCTGCGCCTTGACCTAAATCTGTACTGGAACATAAACTGTGTAAGAGTCTCAAAGAAGTGATGTACTTGCCTTTCCAGTGCCGTGTCTGGATCAAGCAACCAATCCAGGTCCAAACCTAGCTTCTCTAGGTTGGTCTTCAGCTGCTGAGTGCTCAATTTCTGTGCCACTAAATCGCCCTTCAAAGTTGTCAGCGTTTGTCTGTCCACGGCTGCACGTCTCATTAACTCCTGGCTCTCTCTCTCCAACTCGTGCAATCTGGCACAAAGTAAATAGTTTACTGTGGAGTTGATCTCTTCTTAAGGATTATGGATCTTATAAAAACGGAGTATGTAGGGATTAAGATTAACTCTAGTTTAATTACCAAATAATATGTAATAATTTTTACTAGGGCTGGGCTCTCTACTCCTCAAATCCCTTGAATCTCTAAGGATACTCAATATTCAAGGATTGGATTAATAATAATAATAATAATATTTAGCAACGCGTCTTACTACCCGTTCGGGTTATACGCTTTAAGTACTAATTACGCTAATGGATTAGGAATTGGGAAGGTTGAATTAGAGGAAATGAACACGCATTTACGTGGAGGGAGAGTGTAAAACCATTTAGGAACACCCCCCCCTCCCCCACCGGTTCACCTGACCGAGATTATAACCTCGATCTCCCCGTCCTCAGCAGTCGAGCTCAACACGACAAGCGCGTTAGCCAACTACGCCACCGAGGCGGGTGCCCCAAGGATTGGAGAAAGTTTCAAATTTTAAAGTCAGATCCTTAAAAAAACTTTTTTTTTTCCAATTTTCCTAGTGAAATTTGTTTTAGAGCTCTAATACTGCTTAATGGTGGTCCCAAACCTATAAAAAATTATAGGATGAACTTAATAACCAGGCCCCAGACTAGTAATTTAACACTTAACTGAATGTATGAATGTTTTAATGAATAGATTATAAGAAAAATAAATGGTATGAAACTCCACACAAACTTTCTCGCTCTATTTTTTAGAAATGGAGATATTTACTCAAAATCCGTTAAATAATATACACTAGCAAACCCGAGAACAAACTGCGCTAGACATACGTACAACATTTTTTATTCGTGGTTATAAATTTCCTAGTTTTACTTTTAAAGAATTAACATCTTCATTTGTATATTTGAATCAATACAAAATATCGATATTGGATCCCCAAGGGTCAACACTTCGTATTAAAATGTTGACTTCCGTTTTTAAATTTTCAACATTTTATTAGGGATTGCACATCTATGGTTATTGCAATGCTATTAAATTCCTAATTTATAAATTTTGATCAATAAATTATGTAAATATTGACTAATGAATCTAAAATGAAAGAGATTGATCATTGTTGTACAAACATTTCTCCTAAGAGGTTAAAAGAAAGAGAACACACAATTTTTGAGAGACTTATTCATTTCTTACTCTATGGCATTAGAACTTAAGTAGTATATTGTAATATACTCTATAGCAGGGATGTGTATAGGTTAAGTTGGTCAATCTGGACTGAACTGACTAGAGTAGTCATAGCAGAAAATATAGATAACTGGTTCCGTTTTAAGGTTTTATCTTGGTGTTTGTTTGGTGTTAAGAAGGTGCGCGAGTTATGTGGTTAGGGTACAAGATTAAATATATATGTGTATGTGTAAAGACACAACATATATCTTTATAACTAAAGCTGACAAAATTGTATTAATATATTTGCCAATATCTCAGAAACTGTTGGTTTTATAAAAATATATCTCATTTAAAGGTTTTATTTTATTTTTAATAGTACTACAATTTTGCAATGATAAGTTATTTAGTATTTAAAATAGTTGCGTAGATAACGGAAATTTCTGCTTCTGTAAAGTACCTTAAAAGTCATTTTAACGGAAAAATGAAAATATCCAGTTTATTTATAATTTTAATCAATGCCTAGATACAAATTTAAATCAAAATCGTTAAAGCCAATTTTGAGAAAATCAATTGTTTCTCATTTTGCTTTTTATTAAACTACTCTTAATTTTGGGGTTAAAAAGACACACAGACAGACAGCATTGCAAAGATCCCTTTTTAGGGTTTGAGTGGTCATGAGACGTCAATAACCATCAACATTTCAGCTTGGGTTTTTTTTACAGTCCCAATACTTTACCTTTAATGTTCAAAAAGTTAAAAAATATCTATATTTGCATATATTTTGAAAGTTATTGGTTTTATAAAAAAAAAATTGTGAATAAAATATTTGTATTATAAATAGATCTACATATTTACAATGATAAGTAATTTCATATCTCTAATAGTTTCAGAGATATGATAAAAAGTGAGAACTTATGCACCAGACCGGTGCCCTTAAAGTCATTTTGCCGAAATATTGAGAGTAGCCATTTTGTGTAGAATATTTATAAATGTTTTGAAATGAAATTTAATCAAAATCATTAGAGGCGATTATGAGAAAATCGACTTTTTCTTTTTTTGCTCTTCAGTAAACTACCCTTAATTTTAGGTTTAGATATCAAATTCCAAGACCCCTTGGGGCAGCCCTATGAAAACCCTAGATACAATGTCTTTTCCCGAACAGTTAAATAGTTTATTTAGGCTATAGTCGGAGGTACAGAGAAACAGAAATTCAAAACCACTTTTTCAGATTCGAGGGGTCATGAAACGTCAAGATTCATCAAAATCTCGATTTATATTTTTTTATGGTCACAATACTTTCTCTACCTGTAAGATATTGAGAAAGTATTAATGTTAACATTTAATAACTATTTGTATTTTCTATTATTTTATTATATTCATATTTTCTCTTATGTTCATAATTTTTTTCAAGATTTGGATTCGACCCAACTTTACTCTTTATGGTATAGTATAACAGGTATTAAAATAAGGTTAGAAGGGCCTCTTCTGAAGAGGGGGTATAGTGGTTCACAAAAAATACTCTTCAAGGAAAACATAATTTCATTTTTTGAGGTACATTGCTATTTGTTTTATCTGGAAGAGGGTACAGGAAATGTGGTTCGAAACATATTAGAAGGATCAAACACAATATGACTTTAACAATTAAAGGAAGAAAACAGTTCACAGTTTACATTTCTGCCAGTGGACAAAGAGGTTAGGGCTACATCTTGAAGAAAAGTGATCATTATGGCATAATTCCCCCACCAAGGTTTTATTTTATTTTCATTGTAAAGGCTATATTGTGTTTGTTCTCTCTTATGTGTTTCTATTAAACAAAGGTAAATTGGTGCCAAATGGTTGTATTAAACCAAACATTGAAAGGAAAGCAGGGCACGGCCTACACACTTACCAGAAAAAGTTCACAATTAAAACACAACAAAAAAAACACTTAACAATAGTATTATTTAAGTCTATTAATTACCTTGCTATTTGAGATGTTGCATCATCGAGTTCTTTAACATATTTGTTAATTTCCTTCTGCATCGAAGCCATTTCACTCGAGTATTTGTCTAAGGACACATCTTTTACCTGAATATAAAAAGTGATCAACCCTCATTTTCTATCACTAGACACTTTCTCTCACACATTTTATGGTAAAAGGATCATGACAACCAACTTAAGGAATATATTGTACAGCGATACAAGTAGAATAGGCAATACAAATAAACCATATCGATTTACAAAAGCAACCATGTTGGGTAATAAGAGCTCTTATGTTGATGTGACTAAAATATGTTGAAAAGCAAAATCTTAGTGATTAATTTATGTTTGTTAATTGATACAACAGAGTTGGAGCATTATATTCATTTTTACAATTTGATTTTAGAAATACTGTATGAAAGAACAATTAGTATAAAATTTATCAATGTATGAAACTCCAAAGTATTTAATAGTCTTAAAAGCATATTTTGCTTACTTTTTAAAATTGTCAACAAATGTAAATAGAATATTAAATATCAACTAGTGCTCGCTTTAAAAGTTTGTCCATCCAAGAAATACACACTTAATAAATACCCAGTTTGAATCCAGAACTAAAGCTCTTGTTCCCCCATACCCCGTATGTTTTTTAAAAGCGTGTTAATTAGATTAAAAGTTACAAAAAAATATCTACACACAACAGATTGATTTTTTTATTATGAAATATGTCTGAAATAAGTTAAGATTATTTAACTCTATCCTGTGTTACAAATAACTTAATTTAAAAAGATAAAGATACGGTGAAAAGCAAAAATCTCAACCTTGCAAAGTGTGAATGGATATTTAAGGTTAACTTGTTAATGTAGGCTCACCTCTTGGTTCTCTTTCAGTCTCGTCACTTCCCGCTGAAAATTCTGCGTCTCCCTCTCGAGTTCTTCTATTCTAGTAGAGGCCTCGCTACTGCGAGCTTGCAGGGTGGGGATCTTGCCCGCCTCTGTCCTCCAATGTTCTAGCTGAGTATTATTCGACTCCAAGCTCCTTTCCAATTCTTCCAGGCGGCGCTGGAGGCTGTCTACAAGACATTGAACTCGCTGCTTCTCTTTAGTTATGGTGTCCATGTTGGCCTCTAGCTCGGACATGCGGCTCTTTTCCGCCTGCAACAAGAGAGCAAATGAAATACAATTCTTCCGCAATGGGAGATTTAGAACATTTAAAAAATACATTTTACTGTAAACATTGAAATTTAATTATATTTTAATTTATCAACAATGATATCCATTTAAAAAGGGAGGAAATGTGGGTAGCTCCAATGGAGAATCTTTTACACTGAATAAACCTCAAATCAACATTAGTTTAGTTGGATTTAGAATTTTTTTTACATCCATTACTGTTTCCGGCCTGTGGTCTGGGTCAGTATTTTATTCAAGTCTTATATTTTCCACTACCAGTTTGCTATATGCCTTATAATCTATCTTAAGACTAGGACAGGCACAAAATCTAGTTCCCGGCCATTAATTAATCACTGTGAAAGGGTAAACACACATTTCATGAATGATGAATTTTTTGTCCATGCCGGGAATCAAACCAGGGACAGAGACGCTACCAACTGAGTTAAGGTATATGCACCATTTAGTCTTATTCATTAAACATTTTTGACAGTTATAGCCTGATAAACAGATAAGATCATACTTAAATGATATAGTTTCAAGGACTTTAATAACCTTACTCACGGCTTTGTTGTTTTATTAAAATCCAGAATAACCGATTTAACTTCACAAGTTAGTAGGAATTTGCTTCCTTTTTTTAAATCAAAGTTTGGAAGGGATACTTAGTCTATGGCCCTTAAAAGTGGAATGTGACTAGAAAATGTTTGTATAAAAAACTGGAAAATTGGGTGTTCCCAAAATTCGGGCGAGAAAGAATATTTCCAAAGATTTTTCGAGGAAAAAATTAATACAAAAAAGTTAAAATAAAGGCCTGTTTATCAATGTCATGTTTGTATTTAATGTTTATCAATAATATTATCAATTTATTAGAGTTAATTTAACCTATTTTCCGTTAAGTAGACGAATATCCGAAACTTCAGTCGTTTTTGTTTTACAACTACCTAGTCAACTCAACAGAGCACCATTAAATAATATAACCACACTATATATAAATGATGGTAATATTTATACCTGAATACATTTAAAGCCAAACATATATTTAACACAAAATAAAGATAAAGTGGCTTTTAAATAACAAATTATGCATAAACAGAGTGTTCAGCCAAACTTTATTTCAAAATTCCCTGACTTTTCCAGGTTTTCCAGAGACAATATTCAACTTTTCCAGTCACTATATGGGTCATTCTCAAATTGCGGGATAAAGAGGACATCCAAAACTAATATAGTAAAAATTTCAGCAAAAGTATAATTTATTGCCTGATCATACAAAATTTATTAAAGAAGTAAGTAATAAATCCAGCAGAGCTTGATTTTACAATTTGTTTGTGTTTTTTTTTCCGTTTTACCAAAGTGGCTATCCATAATTCATCACAATGTTAATGCACATAAATATGTTATAATCTCAAAAGTCCAAATAAAATATGTATTTGTACTAAGTAAAACATTATTCAATATTAATATAAAAAAATGATACATTTTTATTAATCTATTGGCATTAGTATTCTATTAGTGAAGAATCATACAAAATTCATGTGTTAGTGATGTTAAATTTTACAAAATCCAAAGAAAATTAAGTTTTATATTTCTCATTTTTATTTATGTTTTTAAAAGCTTAAATGTTAGTAATATATAATTATTTTTTATTCATTTCTAAGACTATCAATGAGAAATAAATGATTTATACTGTCGTTAGTGAATTGATGTGGGTGTTAGCGAGGTGATGTTTGGGAAAACAGCATTTACATTGAAAATTTCACTTTACTAATGTGAGCTATGTGACAATCACTAGTTTCGTCACTTAACTGATGTTAGCGAGGTGGTGACATCATTTTCATCACCAAGCAATGTTAGTGAAGTGATAACACCATTTTCGTTACCAAGCAATGTTAGTGAAGTGATGTTTTTGGCAGACTTTTAAGTTTTATTACTATAATATAAGTATAAAGCGGCAAAAAAACATTGGGATTAGTTCCTGCCTTCATTTACATTCAACTGAACTGGTATTGGCTTAGTTATTTCAAAAACTCCAAATGATATTAATGTTGGCTAAGTGATTTGCAATTAACATACTCTATGCCTGAATTTTTGTATGTTGACCAAGTAATACTATATAAACTTTTTAACTAAAGAAATAACAAGAACTAGTAAGTTCAGGACTACAGCACACTACAACTAATGGGGAACAGCGGAGCACTCTGGAAGATTTTAGCGCCAAATTCAAAATATCGTGTTTGTTAAGTGTGTTACTTGGGGACAAACAAACAATAATTAAAATATCAAAATTCATGAATGATTTATTGAAATAGATTCTTCAAACAAAAATAACAGTATTACGAGAATACTTTACCGTGGTTATATATACGAGGTATGGCTATTAAATAATCGGATTGAAGTCATAACACTTTTTATTCGTCACTAATTACAGCAGAAGTTTTATCGCCTTCGATGTACTCTCCTTGGTAATCCCTACACCACTCCATACGACGTTTCCATTGTTGAAAGCAGTGCTGGAAGTCCTCTTCTGTCAGCTAGTTGAGAACCTCCGTCGCTTTAGCCTTAACCGCTTCCACACTTTCAAATCTTGTCCCCTTCAGTGCCAATTTGACCTTGGGAAATAGAAAAAAGTCAGGGGGCAAGGTCGGGTGAGTACGGTGGATGTTCCAACATGGTGATGCCGTATTTTGCGAGGGACGCTTTCACAGACAAGGCAGAATGGGCTGGTGCATTGTCTTGGTGAAGGATCCAGGACTTGGTCTTCCATAAATCGGGTCTATCGTCTTCTCACACGCTCACGTAGGGCCGTCAGAGCCTCGATGTAGAAATGTTGATTGACCGTCTGACCCTCGGATACTCAGTGAACGTAGACAATGCCACGAATGTCGAAAAAGACAATCATCATTGCTTTGAATTTGGATTTGCTCATCCTAGCTTTTTTTTTTGCCTTGGCGAACTTGGGCTCTTCCAATGCATGGATTGCCTCTTTGTTTCGGGATCGTAAGTTAAAAACCACGATTCATCACAAGTAATCACCTTGTCTAACAAATCTGGATCAGTGGAGATGATGTTTAGGATGTCAGTACAAATGTTCTGTCTTGATTCCTTTTGCTCGGGAGTGAGGCGTTTCGGCTCCATTTTTGGGCAAACCTTCCGCATGTTAAATGATTCATGCAAAATCTGTAGAACACTTTGATTGTCGATTCCTGTCATTTCAGCAAGCCCTCGGATGCTCAGACGACGATCAGCGCGGATTAATTTACCAATTTTTTCAATGTATTATGTCCGTTTTTGATGTTGAGGGCCGTCCTAGGTGCTGGTCGTCTTTGGCCGTTTCACACCCTTCTTTAAACCGTTTAAACCACTCAAATGCTTGTGTTCGGGATAAACATTCATTCCCGTAGACTTCTTTCAACATTGCATAAGCTTCTGTGGCAGTTTTCCCTAGTTTAACAAGAAACTTGAGGTTAACCCATTGCTCCGTCTGACCACTTGGCATTTTTCCGATGCGCCACTATTGCGTAGACTAATTCAATCAACTGCTACAGTCAAACTGAGCGACCTGCTGGCTTATCTAGCGAGCTTAGAGTGGGGGAAGGACCATCAGACACAGTCATGTTCAAACATGTCGCGGAACGCTCGCAGTTTGCTGGGAGCAGCATCATTCCAGTTATTTAATAGCCACACCTCGTATATATTACTCTTTTTATTTATTTTTGTATAGAACTTCAAACTTCGAAATTTAAAGGTGGGGACAATTGGTGAGGTGATAAAAGGGACTTTTAATAATTATTTGTGCGTATAACCCGAATGAATAGTAACACGTGGTGCTAAGAATATAATAAATGCTTGGTCTAATTTATTTATAATATTACTATATTTAAATGTTTTTATAAAGTTGTATATACTTTCTACTATGAAAAAATATGTTGCTTGTTTTAAAATAACAAAATATTTATACAGGCAGGAGACATAAATTGTCCCTCAATTTGAGAATGACCCATATATTAAAAACATTATTTTATTAAGATCGCAACTTATTGTGATACTATTTCTAGACACATACATCATCTGAAATTGTGTCACTCTATGATGGAGTTAAAGAATTTCACTCTAAAACAATGGGCAATTGTGTGGTGTGATATAAGTTGGAATTCAATAAGATCTTATTGAGTACACCAATACAGTTTAAAATTGTTGCAAGACACATTCTTTTTTAGTTTCTTCATTCAATAGTGTAATTGAATTCTCGTGCATGTGCATAGCCATGGCTCAACTTGGCTAAAAACACGCAAAGAGGGATGAAAAAATGAAACAAAAATCACATGTTGACTTTGAGAATTCAGATTAGTATGCTCAACTGTGTTTAAAAGATTTGCGGTGACTATTAACTGGAAGAATAATGTTATTTTGACTATTGTAAATGAAAGTATTGTATTGTTTTAATGAATGTGTGAAAATTCCAGAAATTTGATCAAATTCTCTGACTTTTCCCTAATGAAGCAAATTCCCTGTTTTCCAGGTCGCTGGACACCCTGATAAAATACAAGAACACAAACAAGTTTAGACTAAAATTATAAATCTGAAAAATAAATATAAGCATCAAGTAAAAAAATATTTTTAAATGTGTTCCCATTTCCCATTATTGTGGGAAATTGTAATGTAGACTATACAAGTATGTAAACAAAGGGTTGCTTTTCTCATACCTGGAGCTCGAGGTAATACTTTTCATTGGTGTTGTTGAGTGTATTGATAGAGTCTTGAAGTTTTTTATTCTCAGATAATGCATCCTTAAATAGTTTCTCTAACTCAGTATTTTGCTCTTTTAGTCTCAGACAGTTTTCTTGGAGTTGATCAAGCTGAAACATTTCAATTCAAAATATATGTAGGTGACCTGGTGGTCTTGGGGGTAAGGGGTCAGACTTCTGTGCTGTGGGCCCGGGGTTCAATCCCCAGTCCTGGCACAGATTTATCTGATTGCCAAACCCTTCCTTTCACAACTTGTGAATGTGGGGAATTCCAGGCCTCCACCGTGGTTCGGATTCCACGTTAAAGTGTAGGTACCTCCATTTCATTTCACAGTCACCCTACCATTACACATTAGTGTTAAGTGTGTATAACCCGAACGGGTAGTAAGACGCGGTGCTAATAATAAATAATTCAAAATGTGAAATAGAAGAGGACAAACATATTTTCCCCCTATGAGGACATTTTGTTATATTTGAAAGAAGACACAGGAAAGATGAATAGAAACATACAAAAGGGAACAAACACAAAATGAGCACAAAAATAACACAATTAACACTTTAAAGTGCAGCCATTGGTAGAGGTGAAGGTTGGATCTTGGAGAAAATTGCTTGTTACTGTCAGTAGCAAAGTAGTAAAATGTGAACTGTGTTTTTCTTTTCAATGTAGAAGCCATAATGTGTTTGTTCACCTTTCCTGTACCTTCTTCCAAATATATCAATATTAAAAGTTAAACACACAATAACATAAACTATCATCTGCCAATTACAATTAGTACTTGGTAGTACTTATTTTATCACTGTGCTCCACTCCAATTAGTATTACAATTTACATGTGAGCCAAAAAAATAATGGCTTGTAAAGTAGTATATTACCGCTCCATATTCATGTGCTGTCTTAATACCTGCCCTGTCTGTCTATACATATATAATGGTACTAATGGGGTAAGGAAGGGAAAGGTAAAAAATATATACAAAAAATGTGTGCATTTGTGAAGGGACAGGTAAAAAACAATTTAAGAAAAAAAACACCTGTATAATTGGCAAGGATTTGAACCCTGACTACCCCATAGTAAATAATCTTGTATACTATGAAAGTGATGCCTTAAACTAAACGACCCTTGATGCAGGTATAATTTATATTGGAATAAACATTAAAAAAAAGCTTTTATCAGATCAGGTGTAAAATTGTTACACCTTGTATTAACAGGTGTTTAGTTAGTTCCTGCACATTCCCGACTATACATAAAGATAGCATGTTCATACATGCACTACCCTACCAGATCAGTGCTGTGTCAAAGTCAATTGGAGAAAGGAAGCGTGAGCACACATCGTATCATTACTTCCGGCAGAACTCATGTACGTGCAACCTGATACTAAAAATGCGCAGAAGAACAGGAGACCCACTGCTCAAGGCATCTGCAGATCTGCAAGAGTTTAGGCCAAGTGTACTATCATTAAAGTGATCATGGTGATCACTCTGTCTCTCTCTTACCCTCCAGCTTCTACCATCCCACGCCCAGTGTGTTGAGATTCCTCCACCTCCCTACACCCTTACCATGTCTCGTTTGTAGAGGTTCTTCTTTCCTTCACCTCACAGCACCTCGTGTATCAAGACCTCCCCTCCACTCCCACCCCTTCCAACCGCAAAATGTCCCTTTTGCCGAGGTTCTTCTCTCCTTAACCTTTATAGTAATACCGGTTTTTATTGATGATTAGGGCGATGTGGACCTGTGTATGCCTTACGGTGAGCAATAAGTGTAACGATAGCGGGTTTTATGATGATGATGATGATGATGACACGTGCATGCCTTGCTGAGCACTTGTACGCGGTTATGTGATCTGATTATATGTAATTCTTATTCTTATGAAATGAGTACAACTTTTAATGTAATACACAATTTATTTAAATAAATACACTTTCAGTACTATAGATTTGATATTAAAGTGATACAGGTTTAGTTCATTTACGGACTGACTCAGAGAGTTAAATCTATGCAGTTAAAAGTTATGTTTTTCTGTCCAGATTATTATTTTTCTGTGTGGATTCATACGCAAAAGCTGCTTATATATGACCTACCCCTTGCTTCTTGAACCCCTTGTCAGGAGTGTTAAAACTAACCAATAGGAGAACTCCAGTCAACCTGATGTTGTGAAGGCTGGCTTCCTACTGGCTAAAGGGAGCCAGCATGTCACATGATTTTCAAATAAAACGAAGTTGGTCTTTTAATTGAAAAAGGTTATAAAACACAATTGAAATTACTTCTGAAAATGTGTGATTCTCTATGGATGAAGTATTAAAAGGACTCTTTACATACAGTCCTTTAAAGAAAAATAAACATCATCCATGACTTTTTGAATATATGAGAGGGGTCCAAAACAGTATCATTATATCTTGTGTGCCGAGGTTCCTCCCCCTCACTTCCTCCTCCACCCTATTTTCCTAGGTTCTTCCCCCCTCTACCTCACAGCACCTCATGTGCCGAGCTGCCTCTACTCAATTTTCTGACCAACTTAGATACTATCACTATCAGGTTATCCAACCAATTTGGTCCTTACCTTTCCTCCATTCTCATTCTCATCCTGAGAAGAAACAACTCGGCTAGGAGCGAAATGCCTCTGACAAATACTATAAGATTTTTTTTTTAACTCGATGAAAAGTTAGTTCAGTAATTAACATTTTCCCTGCTCTAATTGAATATAAACTTATTATATTGAGTTGCTATTGATATGAAACTTGAAATTTTTAAAATAGATTTTTGATAAATTTAACACAAGTGATGTCATTACTCGTTAGTATACGAGGCACGTCCAGAAAGTAAAGAGTACTCAATTTTTCTATTTAAACAAAAATCTATTTAAAACAAAATTACATAATTTTGTTGGTAAATATGTCAGTTATTTCTCCACGTAGTCGCCTTCCCATTCTATGCAGGTTGTGAGCTGTGGCACAAGCTTTTTGATGCCCTCCTCAAAGAATGCTCCCATCTCCTTCCAGTTCAGGACATCTTGTTTCACCTCCTCGTCGGCTGAAAATATTTCCCCACCTATTTGAGTCTCCAAGGAAGTGAAAAGATGAAAGTCTGAAGGCGCCAAGTCATGGGTGTATGCGGGGTGGTTCCAAATGTCCCAACCGAATGAGTCCAAAAGCACCTTGGTGGCATTGGCTGTGTGCAAGCGGGGGGTTCGTGCAACAAGTGCACTCCCTTCATCAACATTCCCCTCTGTTTGTTTTGAATTGCTCTCTCGAGCTTTTTTAGGGTCTCACAGTATTGTGCATTAATTGTCTCCCCCTGAGGCAGAAATTCGATCAAAATGCTCCCTTTTCGGTCCCAAAACATAGTGGCCATGATTTTTTTGCCCGAAATTGAGGTTTTGAATTTTTTGGCAGCGAGGAACTGGTGTGCCGCCACTGTGATGACTGTCTTTTTGTCTCAGGAGTGTAATGAGCTACCCAGGTTTCATCTCTAGTCACAATCGAGCTCAGAAAATCCTCACCTTCCAATTCAAATCACTCAAGGAACTCACAAGCGCTAGCGACCTGATTCACATTGTGCTGCTCTGTCAGTTGTTTTGGAACCCATATTGCGCACAATTTTCGGAATCCCAGCATTTATGTAATTGTTTCGTGAAAGAGGGATCTGAAGAGTTGTGGAAATATTGCAGAAATCTCATCTACTGTCAATCGGTGGTCTTCATGAACAGTTTTCTCGATTTTTTTCACCAACTCATCTGTTAAAATGGAAGGTCTTGCCTACCTCTGATCATCATGAACATTCGTTCTGCCTTCAATAAACTCACAACACAAATTAAACACATTGGTTCGGTTCATAACACCTTTGCCATAAGCAGTTTTGATCCGTGAAAAATTTCAGTCGGTGTTTTTTCTTCAGTGAGAAGGAATCTGATGAAAGCGTGCACCTCGCCCTTGGCGGGATTTCTTATCGATATTTCTTACAAACAGACACTACAAGGCGAGTTTTCATACTAATGAGGTCCGCCTGTGCTTGTTGTGTTCAGAAGAAAATCCACTGTCACTCAGTGTTGCCAAACTTGGAAAAAATTTCTCACAGCACCAGAGGGCAACCAGTACTCTTACTTTCTGGATGTGCCTCGTACCAGACTAATCTCACGGTGAACCATGAATCATTTGTATCCCATGTACTTTTAAATGTTACTCCCTAATATGATTCAAATCCTTTAAGCTTTTTTTTGTTAATAAGAAAAGGAAAAATGTTTCCATTGGTGTCTCCTGGGGCCTAGATATTAAAACACACCTTTATGGACATTTTCTTCTTTTCCTTCTCAAGCTCCAGGATTGTACTGCTACTCTCGTGGAATGAAGACTCCTTCAAGTTGTCAATAGTCGAGAGCAAGCGACGATTTTCCAGTTCAAGTTTCAATGCCCGAGCTTGAGCGTTGCTGCTCAGCTGCTCTGACAAGCTGTTATCGCCTGAACCTATCACAATAATATCACATATAGCCAGCTATAAATGACTTTGTACATGTGTGTGTGTGTGTGTGTGTGTGTGTGTGTGTGTGTGTGTGTGTGTTGTC
>CABFOW010003376.1:42664-75623 GCA_902141385.1 Timema californicum
CAAAGCTCCACTAATTCCCTGTTTAAGATTTCCATTCACTCATGATCACAAATTGTATTTGTTAAAAAGTGTAATCCAACCCGCAGAACAACATTAGACTATCTTTGTTCACCAAATTAATTTAACCTACCTCCTTCAAAATCATCTCCTGCCTCGCTCTCGATGCTAACAGTGGACGTCTCATTAAGTGCAGACTTCATCAACACTTGTAGCTGAGCGTTTTCCTCATACAGCTCCTGCATTTTCTCTCGGCCTGCCTCTTGCTCAATGGCCAACTCATTCACTTGTTGCTTGTACTTGAGCAGTTCGCTCTCTAACTCTAGCACGTGGTCACCTCGTTTTCGTGCTCTTTGCAGCTGTTCTTCTAACATGTCCTTGGTCTCTAGGAGTACTCTAAACAATAAAAAAAAAAATATTACTAACCAAATAATAATTATTTTGCTAGGTTCATTGAAAGATAAAATGATATACATATTTGCACAATTTATTAATCATATCTGTGTCCTTTGTGGAAACATGGTAGGAAGGGAAAGTCCAATTTTCATTGGAAGAACCTTATGGACAGCTACAAAAAGTTACTTAAGCTAATTTCATGTAACCATAGAGGAAGTCATGTGATTCATAACTATAACTTTTTATGGATATTATCAAGACAATAGAAGAACACTGGTTGAATAGTAAAATGTCATCAATTTTTCCCATAAAAAATGTGTGTCTTTTCAAAAAGACTCTTTCTATGAAAATTGAATTGGCCAAATCTTATATTATGCCACTTAAAAAAATGGTAGTGGTGGTGGTGGTAGTAGTAGTAGTAGTAATAGTATTAATAGCAATAATAGCAATAAAAAATAAAATAAAAATAAAAAAAATTATGATAATAATAATAATTGTTAGAAAGGTTATGAGGTAAATCGTAGACGTGAATGTATGAATGAACAAAATAACGCTTTACTAAACAAGACCATATAAATGAAAATGGCACACGACACTACATGGCGGTCTTTGAGGTAACAAGCATCCAGTAAGACAAGAACACCAAGGAGGTAGGAGGTTGTGTGCACATTCGTATCGTCCATGAATGTGGGTATGCGCATGCGCAGATGACTACACTAGTTGTGAGCAGACACTCATGAACAAATGTTTTCAGTGTAGCCTGTGGTGTTATTGTTGATCAGAGCAAAGGACTCCTGACAATAATAATAATAATAATAATAATAATAAATAATCAATCAATCAATCAATCATTGTTTATTTAGGATTCAAAAGAAAAATTACATAACTGATTTTTGATACAATCCCTAAGCACCTAAAGGTACAGCTTTAGGTCTTGCAGTTAAATAAATATTTAAAAAATAGTAAAAATTATAATAATAAAATAATTAAAAAACAAAAAGCTTTCCACATATCATAACATTTACTCTCAAAAATATTTACATAGTTGTTTGAAGCATGCCTTGAAGTATCCAGTCTTTAATTTTATTTTTTACTATATTTATTTCATGGATTTCTCGGAGTGTTGCTGGTAGCGAATTAAACAATTTGGGGATGGTACATCTCAGTTCTAGTTTAATAATAATAATAATAATAATAAATAAATAATATATAAAAAATTATAGATAATTAATGATAATGATAATAATGTATTGAGGTTACATTTATTCAATTTAAGAGCAGATAAATAAATATATGTTATGTTTGAGCCCTATTTTTCCTACCGTGATTCCACTATACACACAAGTATTCACAAACACACATGTATTCTTTAATAATCTTACTGTGAAAAATATTATTTCATAATGCAAGAAATAAAAGACAGTTCTTACTTGTTATCCTCACGCAGTTCATCCACACGGGTCTTGTAAAACTCGACGTCACTCAGTTTCTCCCTATAGCGCTGCACTTCTGACTCGAGTTTGTCAACACGCTCAGCACGTTCCCGCATGACGTCTAACTCATCCCTCAAGGCTTTAGCTGCTCGGGCATCCTGCATCAGCTCTTGCACTTCTTGACGCAGTTTTGTTAGCAGGATTTTGCTGTGCTCCAACTCTTCCCTGGTTTCTGTAAGAGCCTCAGATTTCTCTTCTCTAAAAAAAAAGTTGTTTTCACAAATATTTATATTCCTAAAAAATGCAAAGTGGAACAAACTTTAGACATTTTATCAGATAAAACTAGTGTACTTATATTAATAATTTTACTTTTACTTCATAGCATGTATGCAATATAATTACAGTGGGACCTCCATGTATTGAATTTTCGTGTATCAAAATTCTCTATGTATCCAAGTTGTGGTGAATCCCCATGGCATTACATAGAAAAGCTGTTTCTATATAACGAACAAAAGTTTATTTATTGAATTTTTTTCAAGACAAATCAGGATTTTTCCCACCGTATTGACGATGGTATAAGAAAAACAAGTGAGAAAAAAATAGAATGGGGATGTCACAAGAGGAAGAAGGAAATTTTTGGTCAAGGTCATTGCTACGCTGACGGGTCACCTATTGGAGTGGTATTGTCTCCACACTCCTCTCACCCCTTTCCTCAAGTAGCCTTCTTCCTTTATAAATCAAGTTCGGCTTCCTAAGACTTCTGAAAAAGAAATTTTGGCCGAGTTTAACACAATACATCGTGGTTTTCGATCTGCCAAAAGTGTTCCTGACAGTGTATTTCATGGACTTAATAAGTGTGAAAACTTTTATGATGGATCCACACCAAAATTTACCGTACAGAAAGACATTAGAAAGTTTTTCAAACAAATGTAGCTCCATTTGAATACTACCATACATGTTTTTTTAAGGAATGTTCAACACATTTTGTTCTTGTTTGTTTTTAATTATCTTTGTGAACATAATTTGTACATAATGTGATTCATATTCATTTATGAGTACATTGAATAGGAAATATTTCTTAGATACAAAATACTACACAATATCATGTATAAAACCGATCGTTTCTATTTATCAAATTTTTTTTATGGACCCACCGACTTCGATATATGGAGATTTGACTGTGTAATGGACAGGAAGTTGATTTCTATCCTGGTGAATAATCACATAGTAGCCACTGCTACCAAACATGTGATCCATCTGAATGCACATCAGCAAAAGTAAACTAAGAGAGACTAGAGCATACTCTTCTTGGTCTAGATGCTCAAGTGCATAGTGTTTAAGTAGTTTTACTTTATATCCATTAATGTGTTTCGCCTGTGCCCTGGGTCAGTTTTTTATTCAAGCCATATATTTTCCATTACCAACGTGCTAGGCCTGTCGTAGCTTCATATACCATATAATCTAACTTAAAGACTAGGACGGGCCAACATCCAGTCCTCGGCCGTTAATTCAATACTGAGAAAGTGTAAACCCTGATTTCCCCAATGATAAAGTTTTCGACCATGCTGTGAATCGAATCCAGGACCCTTACCTCAGTAGACAGACATGCTATCTACTGAGTTAAGGGGTTGGATTGTTAGGGGTGTGCAATAAGTATTTTTTCCATTGATATTTTTATAAGTTTCATAATTATTAAAACCATTTTTTTTAGAATTAGATTGAAGCTGATATTTTTTTAAAGGCCAAGTCTAAGTTTTCGAAACTTCGCACATCATTAATATCTTTAAATTACAATATGAAGGATATTATGGTGAAGACTTTAGTCTTTATAATCAGTACAATTATTCAGTCTGCTGTTCAAATATTACTGTAAAAGTGCCAAATGTTGCATCACTTCTTCATCACATGACATATGAGATAAACTTACAGTTCTTGACGCTGTTTTCTGAGTCTGGCTTTCCAGTCGGCAAGTTCTACAGCTAGATGATGATTGTCCCCTCCACTCACTGGAGACAAGGCCTTTTGTTGGAGCTGGTCCCCCCCTTCCACACGCTCCTGAGTAACCAAGCATGTCCAATTCTACCAACAAAATGATTAACACATTAATATACTGCACTTCACACTAAATATTACTAATAAAAAGTTATTTAAAACTCAATTAGTGACCAAACAAAGTTTTATCCATTAAGCCTAACTTAATTCTTGAACATATGCAACAAGGCACCATACAAACTGCTAGACAACAAACTGCTCGACAAACTATAAAAAAATATTTGGAAGGCTGGGTGGGTCAAGTGGCCGACACGACTTGGACCAACTGCTAGACAAGCTCAAGTATAGGAGTACAAAGTGATAGACAACCAAGCGAATAAATAAATAGGTTTTGATACATACAATATGGTATCTGAAAATAAAGAATGTTTCTCTGAATGAAACGAGTTATCGGATCTGAGGAAAGGAGACAAACGTTTTGTTATAAATGGTAAATATCATACTTTAAGAACTAACAAGATGAAATAAAATATTATATAAAAGAGCAACTGCCAGAAACTAAGTTGGTAACTTATGATCAGTGTTCAATTCCCATCAGGTACAGTGAGGGTGATTTTTCTTAAAAGGTTTTCCACTCTGCCACCAGGCAAATCCAGGTGCACTATATATAAATTTAATCTTCCTCATTCTCAACACATTAACGTAATTAGTAAATAAGCGTATAACCCGAACAGGTGGTAAGACACAGTGCTACCAAAACAAATCTAATTGCACTAATGGATTAAAGAATAAATGTTGTTATTATAAGATTTGTACTCTCATTTGCATGTAGGGAGAATGTAAACCATTAATTAAATATCACCCTCCGTACACCCGGCCGGATTTGAAGCCTGATATCCCCGTCATTGACAGTCCAGTCTATTTTGAGAATGACGCCTTAGACCATCAACCATCGAAGCTAAGAACATTTTGTTGATGTTGCGTTAGCACCAGGTTTATTAATGGGTTAGAATAAGGAGCTAAGTTATGATGGAATAATCCCGCATTAGTGTAAAAGTTAGATGTAAAAACCACAAGGGTGGTAACTATCAGCCCAATCCACTAAGTCGGAATGATTACTCTTATTCAAACTACTCTAAAACCTTATTAGACCGCGTGACAAACGGTATGAGTGTATGGTTGTTACAAACTGTCAAATGCAATTAATATCGGCAAATAAAATACTCAACAAAGTTATTTTAAATTTACTATTTAAATATGAGCATTGCTAAAGGTTTTTAAAAGAGCAGAAGTTATTTCGATGCGGATATTGGCCTACATTTGGTGTATTTTACTAGATACTGTGTATGTACTATGTTGAATCGAGTACAGTTCACCAAATAATAATGTTACTGTCATTTTGCAAGATTGTAAATCTAAAGTGTGTGAACTTGTTTTTAAATCAAGTCAAGAAAGCTAGTATAAATATTTTACTAGTATGTAGCTCACGCGTTTGAAAAGGTAGGTGCATTTTTGAACATTTTTCCGCTCCCCACCACCCCTCATTCCTCTTGTTCTGTTTCTATATAACCCGCTTCAGGGGTAGCATGTTCTAAGGCATCCCACTCGCAATAGACTAGACTGCCGATGACAGGAAGATCGGGGTTAGAATCTCGGTCGGGTGTACTGAGGGTAGTTTTTCATAAATGGTCTTCACTCTCCCACCATGCAAATAAGGGTAGCCTACACCTAGCAAACAGTGTTATTTAGGAGGTCAAACAATACCTACACCTAGCATAGTGTTATTTAGGAGGTCAGACAATACCTAGACCTAGCATAGTGTTATTTAGGAGGTCAGACAATACCTAGACCTAGCATAGTGTTATTTAGGAGGTCAGACAATACTTACACCTAGCATAGTGTTATTTAGTAGGTCAGACAATACCTAGACCTAGCGTAGTGTTACTTATGAGGTCAAACAATACCTACACCTAGCTAAGTGTTATTTAGGATTTGAATTAATTGTTCTGTCACTTAACCCACTCTTAACTGGATTATATCAAAGTTTGTCGAGCAGTTGGTCCTCTCGTGTCGACCACTTGGTTGTCTATCACTTTGTTCTCTTATACTTGATCTGGTCTAGCAGTTGGTCCAAGTCGTGTCGACCACTTGACCCACCCAGCCTTCCAAATAATTGTTTTCATTTTGTCTACCGGTTGGTTGTCTATCACATGGTCCAGCTCATGTCGATCACTTGGTCCGTGTCGTTTCTTCGTGTCTAGCAGTTTGCTGTCTACCTCTTTGTCCTCTCGTGTCGACCACTTTGTTGTCTATCACTTTGCCTGCTCCCATGCAACAAGACAGAACCCTAATTTACCAAGAAGGGAAGAGAAACAAACCCAATTTCTCATTGGCACATTCTTGTTCTTGCTGATAATCCAAATCAAGATACTTCCAAACAAACAAAAGTGTAAGATTCTTATTTTAATTGTTAATAAACCAAATAGTTAAATCAAATTACATATGTAATTATTCTTCACTAAAAAGCTAAATGGATCAAATTTGAATCAAAATAATAAAATGTTGTGCGTTTCACACTCCCTCCTGGAAAGAGCTGTATTATTATTTTCATTGTAAGCCATATTGTGTGTGTACTTTTTATTTATTTCTCTTAATCTTTCCTGTAATTTCTTCAATATATGCCATAACATAGGTCACACAGTGAAAAGAGGTTTTCCTTAAGGAGATCTCTATTATTTAGTAAGATTTGAAATAGTAGATCAGCAATTGGCTTTCTTAGTGAAGTACTAAGCTACAGTTGAGTGTGTTGAGTTTCATTTGATAACAATTTAACCTTTGAGATAATTGTATTATATTTGGAAGAAGGCGCAGGAAAAAGGTTTTCCTTTTATTTATACATATATGTGTATATAATTTAACCTTTGAGAGATTGTTACATATCTTGGTTGGGTCAAAAATTAGCTATGTGATGTGAAAGCAAGTGAGTCACAAGCATGTGTAAAGTAGGGAATAGAAATGCATTGGACTAAAATCAAAGTAGTACAGAAATTTACCTGTAAATATTCGTCTCTTTCTCGTACCAATCTTCGAATGTGGCTCAACATAAGGTCCGGAGAAAACACTTCCAAGGTGTCTTGATTCAGCACCAACTCCTGATTATCGGTAATCTAAGACCAGTTCAATTCAACTTCAATGAGTATGAGGCTCAAATTTGACAAAAATTCAAGCGAGCCCTAATTATATCAAATAAAAAAATACAAGTGAAGTAGTTTAAGAATCTAATTACATTCTACAATCAAGACACAATCGAACATGCAAGTATAAAAGTGTTCATCAAACCTTTGCCAGTCGTGTACCCCTTTCAGGGCCGTGACCTGATCAATGTGCCCCTTTCGAGACCGTGGGCTGTTCAATTGTCCCCTTGTACATTTAGTCTTTAATCCTTTCACTACCTATTGGGGTATGTGTACCATAGAATGAATAAAACCCAAGCGCAGGATCCAAGTAACTAGCCATAGTCCAGTCAGTGTTCTACTCCCTATTGTCAGATAAAGTTTATTCTGAGACAATCAGACTAGAAACATTTTACAATCCTGGAATGAATCGCTCTCAAAGAAGTGTAATAATTAGTCGCAGTTAAAAATTGAATAAGGGTACAGCAACAGTTGAAGCCAGGGTACTAGCACACAAGGCCTTGTTACTAGAGGCACAGAAATATCATGAGACATGTTTTGTAAAATTCATTGTAGCATTTTTAACTGTATTTTACACATGCAAAATAAAACAAAATTATACCTTTTCCATAAAATTGACTACGTGGCCTTTTATGTGTGATGATATGTTATGTTTTAATGAGAGTTAATTTATTAATTGTATGGAAACCATATATATTTTTATTAATCAGCAGACATCGATTCCTTTGCTTTTTTTTTGTCTGAAATTGCCAGCGAAAAAAATACCCCTATGTGTTGGATATAGCTTTTATGACAGTCATATTGTTACCAGGAATGAAAGTCATTATGTTTGCTGATGACTCGGTGGTATGGGGGGGAGGAGGGAGAGGGAGAGGAGGAGGAAGAAGAAGTACAGGAACAACTACAAGAATAGAATGAGGAAGTGAAGGAGAGTGGAATAAAATCTAGCATGGCAAAGTGTGAAGTGAGTGTAATGACAAGGAAGAGGGTAAGGCCTAATAAAGCTATAAGGTTTGATGGAGTAGAGCCGAGAAAAACACAGGATGTAAAATATCTTGGAGGAGTGATTGAGGAGAAAGGTGTAAATAGAGAGAATTTAATGAGAAAATAACAGAGTGTATTGTTATATAGGTGCGTAAGAGACCTGCTATGGAGAAGAGAAGTGCCCTTGAAGTGTAAAGAAGTCACATATGCAGCAGAAAAATGGACACTGGGAAAGTGGAAACCATGTGAATTAAGTTTGTGGGGAGCATGTTAGCTGTCACGAAGAGAAATATGATTAGGAATGAAGTTATTCAGGGAAGAGTAGGGGTATAGGGAGTACCTGAGAGAGTAGAGGAAGCAAGACTGAGATCGTTTGGGCATGTAATGAGGATGTAAAAAGAGAGGATGCCAAATAAATCTTTGGAAATGAAGTATCTAGGGAAAATACCGCAAGGGAGGCCGAGAACGAGAAGGGAGGAGCAGATAACAAAAAGTGTTCAAGTGAGAGGAGAAGAATGGAATAAATTAAAGGAGGAAGAGTTGTGGAAGATTAGAGGAGGATGGTAGCATTTTACTAAACTGACTCGGCCACAGGCCGGAAACAGTTGATGATGATGATGATATTGTTACCAAAGGCAAATAATTTTAACTTAAGAATGAGAGATATAGCTGTAATTTTTTTATGTATAGCATCATACCACTAAAGTTTTAATTGATTTTTATTACTATTTTTAACTGAAAAAAGCATTTTATTTACAGATTTTTAATACTAAAATAGAACTTTTTATTTAGCAAAATACAATCAGTTTTTTATGCCACAAATCGGGGACTCTACGAGCTTTACATAAGGCAGGTGGTCATACTAAGTGAAGAGTGCCGTGAAGAGTGCAGTGAACTGGTCGCCAAAATGAGTGACTTAGGGACACCTATATAAATAATGTGGCTCAACGTTTCGAAGTGCTGGGTCACTATGACAAAATACCACAATACTGTGACCAGTATGCCAGAATGTCAAACCTTGGTATTTATTTGAGTGCCCCTATACTCCCATAGCATGGCATATTTGCAACCTGGTCAATGGGCCATACACGTCCCAAATAGGTCGCAAATATGGCCATGCTCTAGGAGCAATAAAAACAAATGTATGGAAGTTGTTCACAACAAATTATTGGTTATATACATTGAAGAATGATAATGTTGTTTTATGAAATGGAGTTACTAACAAGTTCCTTACGGTGAGCTTCCATCAGAACCCATCCCTAGTAAATACCTGTTTTATGCACTCAACGATAGCATGCTGTTCCTCAACATTCATCTGTTTGATCCTGTCAATGAAGGTCTCCTTGTTGGGACACTGGACGGCACAGCCCAAGAGTAGTAATAACAACAGATGCATGTTCTCTATGCCCATTTTGCTCTCAGGTTCGCGACCCAACTTCACACAGTCTGGCAGAACTAAGAGCACTTGGCATAGCTCTTCCTTTAAGAGAAGAAAATCCAAATACTCAAACATTTTTATCTCTGTAAGATATAACTAAAAAAGAGAAATTTGTTAACCCACCTAAGATGTGTGTGTGTAGCCAAAAAGAAGTATTTTTGGACATTAAAGGGAATAATGAATATAATCTTGAGAAAGGTGGTCCAATATTTAAGAACCACGACATAAGAAATTTTGCTAATGATAGGCTAATTGTTTAACTACCTTGTAAAAACTGGAGTCTAAATGTTTAAAAGAGAATTTCAGATTTAGAATAAAGTAAAAAAATAATAATAATAATAATCAAGAAAAATATGGAATAAATTTTAAAAATAAAATGGAATCAAAGCATGAGGAAAATCCTTTATATGAGGTAGAATATTCAGGCTATGGAAGTTCATTAGATGAAGGGTCTAGTCTACTATTCTAAAGTGTAATTATGGTACTGGCCCAATATAGTCTAAGGTTCTCCTCCTTAAAACGTCCTTCCAAAAGCCTTACTCGTAGTATATGTGAAGCCTAACATTTTTTACTGAATAAAAACCCATCAAATTATTACGTATGTCTATTTTTTTAGCATACTGTAATTTTACTGGTTGTTTGGCTGGTAGAAATTAGTGCACATGCACAAGGGTAGTAATAAACTCAAGGTCAAAATAGAAGTGAGAAACCAGCTTGAGAGTGAGGGAATTATAACGTGCCTAGTAAATAATAAGCGCATAGTCAAAAGGGTGGGCGCGGGAGGATTTACACCCTTCAATGTACATGTAATGGTAGCTTAGTAGGTCAGTAATGATTGGTGGAAGACTCTGTACTATGTTAAAGATATTAAAAAACTTTAGGTGTGCTTGCGCATCAATATAAGCATTTAGAGAACATAATAAAAATGTGTCAAATTTGTTAAGTTTCTGTCTCATAGTATATTCGAGAACTTTTTATTTTTCATGTAAAGCACCTTCAAAACATTAGGGTCGTATTATGTGCGAGGTCGTACTAAATTCTGGCCAATATAGTAATTAGGTCTTTTGCTAAAATACCGCTGTTGGGAACTTAATCACCCTGATGTTGGATGCGACAAAGCAGGTCACTAAGGCTTTCATAATTATATGTTAAGAATATGACACTTGAACCTTCAAACCCTCGAATGTTAGAGGATTCAACCTTTTTAAGGCAACAGCTATGATGTGATTCACATACGAAGAGTGCCCCAGCTATTTCGTCATTTATTGTAAGGTTGTACAAGAAAAATCCCCACACTGTTATTTATGAAAGTATTTCTAAGATTATTATTTAATTATTTTTATCTGTGCATAAACTCCTATAATAAAGGCGAATGTTTTCGTTTTAGTGAGATAATACACCCATACCTTATCTATCGGGTAGCGCCAGAACTAGCACAAACCTGAAAAGCAGATCAGATTGTCTCGTGGCACTTTTAACACTAGGATCCAAAGAAAAATTTATTTCAAATTTTGAATTGAAATTGACCTTAGAAAGATAATACTGCTGGTAAGCAAGCCACATAATTATAAGAAAAACTTAGCAACCAGACCCCAGATTAGTAGATTACTATTTAAATAATTATATGAAGGTTAAAATGAATGGAATGAAACAAAAAAACATCTAGTTAACGATCCTAGTTATTTATATTTTACGTTACTTTATCATATCTATTTTCCTCTATAGTTCATAGTTTTTGGATTTGAGTTTGGGATTTGTAGCTAAAATTAAGGTTTGAATTCATAAAATAGTAGATTCAGACCAAATATAATATTTATTCATTAATAAGTTTTTATAATTGATAAGAGAGCTAATGGTCACGTGTTGTGGTCTCCATATTGCAATGTCCGTAGGATGTAACATGGGTCACTACACCTTTTATTACAGCCATGGTTGGGGCACTATTATAATTGGGTCAAGCTCATCAAAAGTGGTTTATACACCTATAGAAAACAATTTGCACATTGAATATTTTTTTTATGAATTGCATTGTGTGTTTAAAAATTATTTTTAATTCTGTGTCGACAAACTCTTTTTTTGACAACATTCTGGTGCATTTAATTACTCTTAGCCCCTCCTCATCCATACTCTGATATTATTAATTTCTTCCACCCCATATTAGTACCTTATTGGGTTACACACATACATTAATACACTAGGTAATGGAATATGGATAAGAAAGATAATGAAATATACCCCCATTTGTACGGAGCAAGAGTAAGCATTTAATAAAAACCACCCTCAGTACACCCAACCAGGATTTGAATCCCAAGCTCGTCATTGGTAATAAAATCTTACACAAGAGTGACGCATTAGACCATGAGACCACCAATCTAGGTTACTCCTCTATACTTGAGTCATTAAAGAAAATGTGTCTAATATAAAGAAAATAAACTACATTTTTAATACAATGATTACAAGTGATTACTTACTTCATATAATGCCTTCATATTTTTTATAACAATGTCCATATTTCGTGTTCGGACAAGAGCATTTCCAAAACTTGGAAGGACCCCATGATGAGCTGGTTCTGGGTCACTTTAATAAAACAAATAAAATATGTCATAATTATACCCCAAAAATATCCAGTTCAAGGCCAATAAGAAATAAACAATCCATTTCAGACTTACATTTGCAAAAGGACTTCATACACTAGTACTCCATCAGCCAAATCTTCATAGTCGGTTAGCTTATTTGGATTTTCCAAGCATGAACCAAACTAAAAACAAATTCAATTAAATTTATTTGCCTCCATTATATTAAATATTGATTCTAATAACCTAAATAAATGGGATGAAAGATTATAAGGAAGCAGCCTTATTCAGCATGCAGAAAAATTGCATGTAGGGTGACCTGGCGGTCTAGGGGTAAGGTGCCGGACTTCTGTGCTGGCGGCCGGGGTTCAATCTTCAGTCCCGGCACAGATTTATCTGATTACCAAACCCTTCCTTCACCTCTGACAAGACATCTTGTGAATGTGGGGAATGCCAGGCCTCCACCGTGGTTCGGACTCCACGTTAAACTGTAGGTCCTCCATTTCATCTCACAACCACCCTACCAATACACATTAGCGTAAGTGTGTATAACCCGAACGGGTAGTAAGACGCGGTGCTAATAATAATAATTGCATGTAAATATGTGTGGGGGTAATAGAGGAGAACTAAAGAAATACATTTTGCAAAATAAACATGGGTCAGAAATGTGGCCTTGGAAGTACTACAGATAGCCAAAGTGTTGTGGGTAAGCAACCTCCTGAACACAGTGTAGTCAGTTACTGTGCGCGCCTGATGTGTTGCTGCTAGTAGCGTGTGTGCTGTCAACTTCGTCACATCAACATGGAGTGTTTCCCATGGTGAGGATTTAGGGATGTGCACATCGTGTACAGGCTGGCGGGTGGGAACTACAACGCAGCTGTACGACTTTACCATGAGCATTACCCAGACAGTGTGTGCCTGGAAAGACGCATATTCGGTGCGGCCCATCAACGACTGGGGGAAACAAGAACATTCAAGGTCACCAGGCATGATGTGGGCAGAACACCAACAGCGCGAACACCGCAATTCAATCAGACTGTACTGCAGCATGTTGTGGACAACCCTGCCACATTATTGCGAACTTGAGAGTGCATCATTGTCTTGTGTGGAACGTGTTACTTGAGAAATGTCTCCAGACATTCTATCTGCACCGAATACATGCTTTGTGCCTCCAAGAATTCCCAAATCAGTTATAATTTGCACGGTGGTTTCTGCATCAGACTCGTGGAGAGCCTCAGTTCCCTGCAATGGTGCTGTTCACTGATGAGGCCTGCTTTACTGGAGAGGGTATGTTCAACACTATAAACATTCCCGTCTAGGCAGATAAAAACCCTCATGAATCCTTTGTTTGCCATCAATATCATTTTTCCGTAAACATCTGGGTGGGCACTGTACACAACTTTTTAATCAGGCGGTATTTCCTTCCACCTCGCCTGAACGAAGACTCCTACATGGTGTTCTCAGAGCAAACACCACAAGGCTTTTCGGAGGAGTCCCCTTGGACATCAGGCAGCAGATGTGATTCCAATATTACGGCGCTCGCCCTCACGACGTGCATTTGAACACCTCAGCATCACATTCAGTGATCAATGGATTGGATGAGGTGACCATGTGGCGTGTTCTCTAAGGTCACCAAATCTCACGCCAATGGACTTTTACCTTCGGGACCACATGAAAAGCTTGGTGTAAGTTACATCTGCGGCCAGCCCAAAGGACCTTCATGCATGCATCTGTGATGCTGCCCCGGCCATTAGGCAGCAAGTCGGCCTCTTTCAACAAGAAAGACGTATCTGCTGCCTTGTTGCCAGCTGTGCATTCAGGTAAATGGCCATAATTTCGAGCCATTGCTGTAACACTCTTCTTGTATTAAAGTGTATCCCTCTCCATGCAATGTGTATTTTTTATTTTTTTGCCTTTCTTTCTTTGCATTTCTTAACATAGTAGCAACACATTTCCAACCCGTGGTTATTTGGTGAAATGTGTTTCTTTAGATCTGTTCTGATACCCTTACAAATATGTACATGCAATTTTTCTGCACAATGTACTGAAGAGTGGGTGGTAGTTGTGTAGAAATACCCAAGGTACAAGTCAAGCGTGTAGACCTAAATTAAGTATGTGCAAAGTTTTAAAATATTCTGAAAATTTAAAAATGACACCTGGACATGGGAACCCGAGATATTGGGCTTAGTACGCCAATGCTGTACCCACTGAGCTATCCAGGAATCATCCTGTGCCCAGGGTCATTCTTCACTCATATTTTAAAGCAGAGTCTATGATGGACATGCGGAAATCATCGGCTACTAATGTGTTATTTCTTTTATTAAGATCACAAGCTATCAGATAATGCAGCCACCTTTGACTTGAAGTTGGCTTCATAATGCTGATATCTTGATGGAGAATTCATCAATAAAAGGCATAAATAATAGCTTCGGCTATTTGAGTCTTGAATATGTGATCCCTTACAATTATAATAATTGTACAAGTGGCAGCATGAGGCCAACTCCGAGTCACTGATGGTCGGGTTATCTGATAGCTCATGCTATTAATAAAAGAAATCAAACATTAGTAGCCGATGATTTTCGTACATCCATCATAGACTCTGCCTTAAAATATGAGTGAAGAATGACCCTGGACAAAGGATGATTCCTGGATAGTTCAGTGGTTAGAACATTGGCGCACTGAGTCAAAGGTCCCGGGTTTGATTCCCGAGTCCAGGTGTCATTTTTCAATTTTCAGAATATGATATCTTGATGAAGAATTCCTCCATAAAAAGAATAAATAATAGCTTTGGCTATTTGATTATTAAAGTTTTAAAATTCTGAATTTGACTCTAACTAAGATTTGTATTCAATTTGTAATTTTATCTTAATATTTGAAGGATTTAAATCGAAATTTCAATTCCAAATTGAATTCAAGATTCACCCAGCTTCCTAATAATTTAACTTAAGTATTTTTATAGAAACTAACATGGACGCATTATTAATATTTAATGATCAATTTTATAACATTACAACCCACCTTGGTGGCCTAGTTGGCTAACGTGCAAGCTTCATGTTGAGCTAGACCACTGAAGACAGCGAGATTAATGTTCAAATCTTGGTCGGGTGAACTGGGGGTGGATTTTCTTAAATGGTTTTCCACTCTTCCTCCACGCAAATGTGGGCTCACTTTCACTAAATTCAAACTTCCCTATTCTTAATCCATTAGCATAATTATTACTTCAGTGTATAACCCAAACTGGTAGTAAGACATGATGCTAAATTTAAAAAAAATAGATATAACTTTACAGTTAAGTCATGTGGCTCTATGCCTATTTATATTTTATTTTAATGGATTGACTCCGATTATTTGATTTGGCCATAAAATCTTGCATATTTCATTATATTTATTTGTTATGATAAGACCCGCCTCGGTGGCGTAGTTGGCTAACGCACTTGTGTTGAAGCTCGACTGCTGAGGACGGGGAGATCGAGGTTTGAATCTCGGTCGGGTGAACTGGGGGTGGTTTTTCCTAAANCCTAAATGGTTTTCCACTCTCCCTCCACGCAAATGCGGGTTCACTTCCTTTAATTCAACCTTCCCAATTCTCAATCCATTAGAGTAATTAGTACTTAAAGCGTATAACCCAAACGGGTAGTAAGACGCGGTTCTAAATTATGATATGATTTTAATTAGCTTTATTTATCTATTGGCCTCAATTTAAAAAATATGGTCTAATTTAACTCAGTATTTGTTTTGGATTTGAGTTGCAAAAGTTCATGATAACATATTTTAACTAGATTTGATTTGAAACATTTTCATTTGAAAATAATTAGGCCTATTCCATTTGAAAATTTTCCAAAACAATATATTCGATTTCAAATTGAGTAGTAAGCAAAGATTTGAATCCAGGCTAGTAACGAAATTGAAAATCTTGAATACACAAAGGATTGATGCAAACAATTCATCCGAGACTGCTTGCACTCATACTTTTTTCCAAAAATTGATATCTACCCAAGTCACCAGTGGCCCAGACATAAAATCCTCCAACTCCGTTGATGCCATTGCCAGAAGTAGGTTGGCAGCTATGGAGGACTATGTGACATATACACATGTATTCTGGGGGCAAACTTCTTGGTGAATAATATCATCCTGAAACCAAAGATAACTTACATAAACTATGTGTAGTTTGGTACTTTAAAAAACAATCTAAGGTGAAATTTAGTGAGAAGCATGAAATTATAGGGGATGATATGATTAATTAAGGCACCTATTTTTACATTTAAAATAGTTTAAATATTGATAACTACATTCAACACAAGGAACAAGGGATCTAAGGTAAGAATATGATTAATAACAAATGATTCCGAGGAGCGGTAGCAGTAATTTGGACTTTCAAGAATATGGAAAGGAAATACTTTGAATACTTTGAAATGTAGTACTTGAGAAGAATTGAAGAAAAAAATCAGGTAGACCAACAGGCTGACAAATGAAGAAGTCCTAAGAAGAGTGGATGAGAAGAGAACCATTTTTGGTGTGACTTTTCAAAACATAGCTAACTGGTGCGGACACATCTTTCTGCATGATGTCGTGAGAAGGATTAAATATTAGATGACTTGAAGGAAGGAAAGAAGAAAGTTCTGGGAGCTGAAGGAGGAGACGGAGGAGAGGGTGCATTTTGGTGTAAGTTCATTGACAAGAGGAATAGACCTGTCGTAAGGTAGAGCACTTAATTATAATAGAAATAAATTAGTTCCTTGAGTCCATTCATGATAGGTTTTTACCTGGATGACAGTTAAAAAATCATATGTTTAGGTTTTTTGGGTTGCCAACACTTGTAAAATATCACGGTTTTGTTATAAATGTTAAGTTTTTAATTAAATGTCATATTTTACATTTAAAATAAAGTAAACTTACATTTTCTCACACTATTTCATAACTTTTAATCATTTCTTTTTACCCAATCTGAAACAATATTTTAAACATAATTTAAAGTACTGGTAGGCCCTACTTATTCTCAGTTTTGGAATGATAATGATAATGTGTAATATAATGAATACATTACGGTAATACCTTTTAATACAGGAATCATATTTACTTGGAAAAGAGAAAATACTTTTCATTTTTTTATTATATAATAAATTATTTTATCATATTTCAAAATATCTAACTGAATAAAATATTTTTAACTACTGCGCAGGTGCATAGTTGTAAATAACTTGTTTCCGTCATGTTCAATTACATGGTTTAAATTTTTCGGTTGACATTTTGAAGATATATTCATTAGACCTTTTGTGTAAGTGCTGCCAATATATGTTTATTTTTTTTAGTGGAATAAAATGATAAATAAGCTTTGTGCCAGACCTCTAACAAATACAATTAATATTGGTTTAAATTACTGCAGTTAACTATTACATTCATACATTAGCCTACCAATGTTTTCATTAAAGTTATCCAAAGCGACAGATGTCAGCTGTTGACGTATGGATATATTAAGGACTATTTTTAAAAACTTTTTGAGCTGTCATCTAAGTAAACCAAGGTCGTGAATGTACTGTAAGTAGTGTGGTGACATAACAAATTGGTTTTAGAAAACACATATACTGTGGTGCTCATAGTAAGAACAAAAAAATATATTTTCCTTATTTTAGATTACCTATTCCTCCCGCAGAAGTTGGTTAGTATTGGAGAAATTTTCAGATGAGGACCAAGGGCAATAATAATTATTTTTCCTAATTTTTAAACAGTTATTTATATCCCTTTTCTCGATAAACGTTTGTATTATAGATATAAAATATAGCTTTTTCTAGTTACTAACACAACAATAAAAATTATTTATCAATTATTTGTTTGGTGGCATGTGTCTAGATTAGCAGATACATAATTAAAAGAAAACACTAAAAAAATGTTTTCTTCATTTAAGTATTAATAGTTTAACAGTGAAAACTTACAGGGGTATAAAGTACCCCACGCACCCACTTGTGTTAGATATATCAGAGCGCCCGCTTGAGGGTTAAGTGTAAAAACTTATTTTAGTCTGCAATTTTATTTTGTTAATTTTTACAAGTTATTATAATTTGTGTTAATTTTTTTTCATGTATGTCTCAATGTATATATATCTTGTGTGTGTTTTACATAAGATTATATAAAATGTGTGTTTATTTGTAGAAAATTTAAAGTAATTTATTTATTGTATTCCAGCCACCGAAAATACTTATAACTGGTTCATTCAATATTTTTTTCTATAGATATATCCCTTTAACATGGAATTAAAAAGCTTTCACTGTATCAAAAATATGTTAAGTGGTCAGCAGTAGGCTACTATAATTTTTTTTCCATAATTGGTACCTATTAGGCTTACAAATGGGTTAGATTAACCAATGATTAATTAGGAGATAACACAGGCCTAATATCCTAATGCAAAAGAGATATATCTTTATTTAACATGCTATTTTATAAGTGGAGAGCCAAAGGGGTAAAAGAGAAACAGCTACATTATTGGTGCAGCACTTATAAAATTTTGGCTAAACCAAATTGGCAACTTGCGATATCAATACAAACACAATGAAAGCTTCTCAAACCCCATAAAATCTTGTATTTTACAAAAGTGTTTTTTTATATTTATTTTAATCATTCTTAATTTTAATGATTCCATTTATTTAATTAATGTCATTAAAATAAAATATGTATAAGCCTAGTAGATTTAGAAAATAAAATCGTCAAATGATAGAATGGCAAAACTTGTAGGGTACTGGGTACCTACTGTAGGTAGTTAAGGATAAATAAACTACTGAATCTTTTAGAAACAAGTTTCTGCTTGAAGTGCATTTTATTTGAAAGTAAATTATTTCATGGTACCTTTATAGAACTTTTAATTACTTTCAAAAAGTATGTTTGATATTAAAAGATTCAATCAAATTCATAATACAAGACTTTGTAATGATCATTTGAAATGTCTTTAAGAACCTTCTATGCAATAAGAACAATTTTGTCTTGATTTGAGTATTTTATTGTGTAGTTATGTTGTACTTTACAATAAAGATTAGTGACATTTAGAAATACAAGCTTAAGAGTTTAGTTTATAAATTAGGATTCTAACCAAACTTTAAAGATAAAGTTGTTGGTCACACAAATCGTAAAAAAATTGAATTAACAAAAAATTTAAATTGTCAAAAATATTTAATACAAACCCTTGGCATAAATAAAATAATTAAAGACATATATATTGTAAAACACTTTTTGGACTTTCTTTATTGTCATTTCAACTGAACTTAACTACTCCACAATAACATAACCGGATTTAGCCAACTCAAGAAAAATAAATTGAACTGGAATAAAATCAAGATCATAATTTGAACAGCGAAGGCAGTAAGAACCAGGTATACTACAGAATTAAACAAAATATGTCAGAGAGAGCCTCAAAAAGGGAGAATACTGACAGTCTGACCGATCGTGTAGGGGCAGTACTAATGGACTGATGTGATCAAAATTTTCTGATCACACTAGTCTCAGTCCATCAGTCTTGAAAGACGTGGGAGAGACTGACACCAATACTAACAGTAAGACTGCAGGTCACCAGATACCTATATTATTATTTACTGAATAATTAGGATCTACTTGTAACAAGTGTCGATATTTAATGTATTTATCTACACCAGTACGCTTAGAGGTTTATTCGGGTTATTGAACTGACAAGGAGATCCCGGATAGTTCAATAGGTACAGAAGTTAGCGAGTAAAGCTGAATTACCAGAGTTCAAGTCACTGTTCTTGCTTAGTTTTTCTATCCTTACACAATTGCTCTATTAGAATGCCATCTGAAAATATGTATTAGTTTAATTTAAATTAGTTTTAAAAATGCTAAAGTGTAAACATCATAAGCATAATTGGGTACGCAGACTGAACGTCAAATTCCTCCAGTCCAATTTGCTGTTTATGGCAAGATCCGCATCCGGATCCCAGGAGGATTTAATGACTGTATTTTCTTAAACGGACTATCACTCTTCATCCACACAAATATAAGTACACTTTCTCTAAACTCTAGCCTCACCATCTGTACACACCCTTTGAGTATTAATTACAAGTGTATATAGCCCGGACAGGTCTTAAAACATGGTGGGCAGGGCGGGAGGGGGAGATATCGACCTATGCGTTGATTCCAAAATTGGAGTTTAGGCCTTGGAATCTGTCTTTGTAACAACTTGGCTCACTCAAATATATAAGCTATCAACTGTATCAACAGGAAGTAATGAATATATTAAAGTATACAAGGCATTTATAAAAATACGAGATATGTTATGCCTGGAATTCAACCTCGATCGCCCCGTCATCAGAAGTTTGACTCTCTTTGAGAGAGTGATGCCTAACCTTTCATGCATTTACAAATAGAAGGTTATGTTTTGTTAGGATGGGTAATATTGACATGGGTCCGTCATAGAGAGAATTAAAAACTAAAAGCGCAAAATAATGATAAAATAACTGAACATACTTCACAATCTTATTTAAAGCAGTGTTATTTAGAACGAGAACAAAATTCTACTAATATTTCACACAAAATATTTATTAGTAAACTTTTCATTTTGGTATTCTTTTTATCACCTAGTATTACCTACTATCCGTTTGGGTTACTAGTTTATGTACAGTTACCATACGATTTTAAGGGATGCGTCCCGAATAAGGACCAAAATGTCACGAATTATCTGAATAATGGAAAAAGTTTGTACAGTAAGGTAAAAATATCTAAATCGTTTATTTATAATATTTTACTTTTATTGAGAGTATCTGAATAAACTCTGTGTGTTTTTGCCTTTGGACCGGAGGTGATGGGGCGGCCAGATTATACCCTGCTCCTTTTCACGACCTTTCAAGATCGTGCAAGCTTCTTTTTTTCATTTTTATACTGAGTAGTGATAGTCAGTAACCATGAGCTTTTCTATTTCTCTTCATCGTGTTTTGTTTTTTTGCATTTTGTGCAGATTTTTAGTTTCAAACTATTACACCTTTGGAGTGGCAGGGATAACATCCACCTATAATTTATAGTCATGAAGATGACGTTTGTACGGTGAAACATGTAGTCAAGTCAACCTGCCTTTTGGCGTTCAAGGCTTAAGGAGTAGAACTAAATATCAGCTAAGGAACGTATATATAGTCAACAACTTATAATTAAATAATCTAACCTCTATTAAATTAATTTTACGCATAATATTCCCTGTTCACTTTCATTATTATAGTTAACTCTTCTTATGTCAACAGTTTATTTATCAACATTTTTACCTTAAACTGTTAATTATTTTTTATTCATTAATATATCTTTCTTTATATAATGTTTTAATCTTTTTACCTGTAACATTATAGTATGTGATTTTTCATGTGTATTTATTCTTGTTTTAATTTTAATATGTTTCCTCTATTTTACCCCATTTAATTGTTTCTTATTTTCTACTCTATTTACACTATTTAATAGGATTGTTATAAGTTTTTATTATTACTAGTCTTACTATTATTCGGTCGGTCAATCCATCTTCTCTTCTATATGGATGTAACCATATATTATATTCTGACTCTTTATTCTAAATTTTTAATTTTTTAAAGGTTCTTGTCTTAAACACTCAATACGTTTTTAAAATTTATTTCCATGCTGTATTTTTAACTTTTACCTCTTATATCATCTTATTATCTTTTCATGTTTTAATTAGGCGTTCCTTTGAATAATTATTATTATAGTTCTCCTTACTAAATTAGTATGAATATAACTAATATTATTAAATATGTAGTTATCATCCATGTCGTTTACAGTCTGCCAAGAATACACTAGTTGGCTATTAGCTTGTATATTGGTTACAGAAACTATATCATATTGAAATTTCTATAAATATAATGAATAAGGTATCTTAAAACTTGATTACATTTGTTTGAATGACAAACTTTGTGTAGTTACCATACGTTCAAAAGATCACTTAGGCTATAGGCTTGTAGACAGTATTATTATATTACTTTTATTTTAAGTTGGCTCATACCTTGTATATTGCTTTCAGAGATCATATTATGTTGAAAGTTCAATAACTATAACCAAACAAGTTAGCTAAAAACTGCATTACATTTGTTTAAATGGCATACGTCGTGTAGAAGTCATATGTTCAAACGATATTTAAGTTATAGTCTTGTAAGATGTATGGTATCTACTAAACCCGGATTTTAGTAAGGATCTCAATTTGTAAAGCTTTATTTCGTACCAGAACATAATCATATATTAGTATATTTGTGGAAAAATGGCCATTAAGAACGGATATATAATTTCTCTTCTTGAAGAACTTTTATCCTACCTAAACAAAAATATAAGGTAGGATTCTGGTACGAGATAAAACCTTACCAATTAGCTTCCTTCAAAAACCATCCTATATATTAGCCTATATCAACTTATTTACAGAAAAACTCACCAGTTTCAAACCTTGTTATGGTTTTCAAAGCTGTACTAATACATTTATTTCATTGAACCATCACATATTGATGTATCTATAATGTCTAATCAAATTAATGAACGATCTCAAAATGCCACATTGACTTGAATGGGTGCAAGAAGGAAATAGATACCCAACAGTTTTTTCTCTCTTACACAATTGTATGCAGACAACAGCATGAAAATTTCAGTCACAGATATCCATTCCTTTTATATTATAGGTATCAATAATCTAGCTAGCTAACCATCCGTGCACATTTAATGATTATCAACTTTACTAGTATATAATTATAAATTTTGATTGTATCTATTATTCAAATGTAGTTGTACCTGAACTCTTCACCTAGGTTTATTTTCGTGTCCAAGTTGTCAGTTTTCAACAATTTAAAAAAAAATAATACTATCTAATCTCAGATTAGTGACCATAAGATTGCATATCATAACCATGTTTTTCTAATATACCTGTACTTTCTACTTACAAATAGCAATACTTAATTAAACTAGTAGTATAATTATTATGATCGCTAAAAATATGAAATTATTAGTAATCAACAAGAAGTAATTGGAAGGCGCAAATACATCAATTTCACTTTATTAGATGTGCTTAGAGTCAATAAAATAGGAACTGTTATAATGTGGGCTTATACCAGAGTTTAAGATATTCGCTTTTTACACACCTTTTTGCTTTCTCCTAGCATCCGTTTAATAAAAAGTTATCTATTATTATCTTTGCTAAACATCCGTCCTATGATTATTTTAGGGTAGTTGCTGTTTTACTTAACTTATAGCTCCCACTAAAGGAAAAAATGGCAATCCTGTAACAAACAAAATGGTGTCCTATTCACGAACAGGTGAGTGAAATGTCACATGCTAATTAAACCTTATTTTCTGTTTTTGGTTTATTCATAGATATATTTCATTTTTGTTAAAAATTATTTATTACACCTGCGATAGTATAAATGTTCTAGATTGGAATTCATTATTAGTAGCTGAATAAATATGTTTTATAGATTATCTCAAAATCGTGATCATATCAACATACCCAACGCTATTAAATAGGGTTTTATAGTTAAATCTTTCTGTATTTTCAAACTCTCTCGTCAAACTATATTTGGTAAGTATTGTCTGTCCAAAAGCATCTGAATTCGTTCACTGTTATTATGTAACCTTGAATGTAGCCTATGTTTGTGAAAGACACTGCTTTGATTAGTCAATTTAGTTCATTTTATTTATACTCTTTAGACATTTTAAAACAGTGCAAGTGTTTGTAGATAGTGAAGCAATGAATATCTCTATTAATATATATATCATTTTATTCATTCAACACATTTGAACATAAAAACACTAAAAATGTAAATTATTTATAATAAAAAGAAAAATAGGCCCATATGACATTTACCCACTAAAATTAAGTTCAATAATTCGAGTGTCAAGTGACTCAGGTTTCTCTTCTTATATTAATACTTTGTTACCAGTATCATTCTCTATTGCTAATATAAAAACATTTTACCAAGTTCCTTTGGATAGAAGAAATCATTTTTTTAAATCTATAATAAATACCTTTAACATCTTCAATCTAAACCAAAGTATAAAATTATACTTTAAACCTCAATTCCATGCTGTATGATTTGTCTCAATACAGTCCATGAAAAGTACACAGTAGATACAATGCTTTTGACAACTACAGGAATCAGAAATTTAAATGATTCAGATAATATGACACAAGTTTACTAAATATTTATTTTTTATTTAATTTCCATAGTTAATTAATTAATTAATTAATTAATAGAGGAAAGTTGAATTTTAAGGAACATGAGAAGTAAGTATTTTGGCTGTTTTTATATATATTTTTTTCTGTCAAAAGAAATAAAAAAATCCAGCACAGACATATTTTAATTTACCTCACATGGTGATCTTAACAGTAATTGTTGAATATATGTCAAGAGTGTTCTGAAATTTAACGACAACTTTTTCTCTAGTTTCTCATCTAATGCCGCTATGCTCATGGCAGATATTCAATGGCTGTTGATATCACCACGTGAAGAAAATTAAGCTCTTTGTTTTTATTGGGACAGTTTTTTTATGCACAAAAAAGTTTTGCTATTAAAACTGCAAAAACCCTGCCCTTAACTCATGTTTCCTACACTACCACCTTTAAGATTTTAATTAATACTGTGCAGGCTCAAACAATGGTGTGAGACTAAGCATTGCAGTTTATTTAGAGCTACGATAAATATAAGAGAAGTAGATTAAGACGGTAGCTATATAAGCATCCTAAAATAGGGAACTACTCATTAATGAGCCATTAGATCCTGAGTGTTTAGAGAGAACATATCAAGTGTATGTAAGCAATTAACCTATTAGAATTATGTAACTATTAATTGCCCTAGAAGCAAGTGGTCAGCAACCTTTTTGATATGATGGGGTTTATGGGTTTAAAAAATGTTGGTGGGCTGGTTTGAAAAAGAAAAAAAATCGAGAATACAATCTTAACTTATTTCTCATAAAGTAGCCTAATCAATTATTAGTATATTTTTAAAACACAAATTGTCTGTTTGCTTTTTAATCTTATGTGGGCCAGATAAAATCATTTGGCGAGCCGGATGTGGCCTGCAAGCCTAAGGTTGCCCTAAGACATTTTAATGATGGGGTGTCCAGTGACCTAGAAAACAGGTAAAAGTCAAGGAATTTTCTTGGTCATAAAAAAGTCACGGAACTTCATCAAATTTCTGGAATTTTCATGTGTTCATAAATAAAATAGGTTACCTAACCTCTATGTGCTCTTGTCAAACTAACATTTTTCTCCAGTTAATACATGGTGTTAGGGGCCATACATTTATTACATAATGCAAAATCCTATTTATTTTAATCTTGCAAGATCCGATGCGAAAATAACTACCCTAGTATATTAAAAAACCCAGCCCATAAGAAAATGACATAAGGAAACGGTGCTTTTGAAACTGGAAGCGTTGTTTTATAGTTGAAACTAGAAGCATTGCCAAAGCATTATGAAGCGGGATATGGGGGGAGCGGGGTCACATCTCTTTCAACACACCTTTCCATTGTTGACCATACTAATTTAACTTCTCAAAGAAAAGTGGTTTATGTGTCATTTCTCCCTTCTTCTATTGTGTGTCCTTCACGTTTGACAAGACATCTTGTGAATGTGAGGAATGCCAGGTCTCCACCGTGGTTCGGATTCCACGTTAAACTGTAGGTCCTCCATACACAATCACCCTACTATTACACATTAGCATAAGTGCGTATAGCCCGAACGGGTAGTAAGACGCGGTGCTAATAATAATAATATTGTGTGTCTTTAGCCAAAATTTAATCATGGTTATACACATGCACATGGATTTGATTACATTTTAGAAAGAATAAACTAAAACTAATCATATGTCCAACAATAATTTTATATTGCACTTGGGTAAAGTGATCCTTTAATGTCTCACTATGATCCTAGTGAAGCTTAACTTAGGCTATATCACATTATCCAGTAGGATATCGCTTTGGGCTAAGATCTTTTAACACCTTCATAGTGACATAATTTAATAATGTATAGGCCTATGTGTGTAAAAATATTACATTAATGTATGATCTTAAAAAAATAATGTTTGTAATATATACTGACTGGAAAAGTTTAAGATTTGCCCTGGGAAACCTGGAAAAGTCAAGGAATTTTAAAATATAATTTGACTGGACAGCCGGATTGAGGAAAAGGAGCACTTAGGACCTAAGAGTTAGGGTGGGAACATACCAGATTTAGGTAAACGAGTGGCCTAGTAAGGTAAACTAGGTCTATTCGTTGCCGAGTCATTATGGGGAGGGGAAATAGTGCCTAAGCTCCACTGATTTGGAGCAGAATTTCAAGACATTGACTTGAATTGCAACCTACTCAACACGAAAAATTCTAAACACCACACTAGGCACATGTATTTTGACAGTGTTACGCAAGAAGCAGGAGATGTTGGATTCCAGCCAACTTTTACTGGCGATGGTTTTTCCACAGCATTATTTTGCAAACAAATTATGCTAACACTTATTGGTGAATATATGCAAAAACCTTTATTCTATCTCCTTAAATTACTGTTAGTCTAATAGATCTTTGACTTTAAACCTCTAATATTCAATTCTGAAGGAAGTTAAAAAAATACACATATTTATTATTTATTTGTTATTGTCTTAGAAATGAAAATACCAGCACGAGCGGCACCTGCACCACCCCCAGTCACACAGAGCAACGGGGTACAACAAAACTCAAATTTATTCGATTGGGATGATTGGTAAGATGACATAATTGATTCTAAACAAATCTCAAGAGCTCTTTTTAAAGTAATCCAGAGTAATATTCACATTATTTTTGTATTAAAATTAACACCGCTATGTTTTTTCTTCAAGTGAACATGTTAATTTACTGGTTTCCACTTGATTACACAATTAGCCAACATCATTAAAATTAAGTTGTAAACATACACATGCCAACTTCCCTAGAAAGAATTTATAGTAAAATGTTATTATGTTGGCTGCAAAATTATATGTTTGTATTTTCTAAACGGTTTTTCAATCAAAATCCTACTATAATTATGTCATCATAAAAATAACTTTACCTGATGGTTTAAAACACTATTACCAGTTGTAAATATGCTTTTGTATATTTATATGCCAAACCAAATTATGTTCTACAACTGTTAAATTTTAGAGATGTCAGTTTTGAAAGGTACTGTCTAATATAAATATAATTATTTTTTGGCATGTTTGACTACTTTATACTGTAAAGGTATATTTTAGGGGTATTCTGTCTTCATGTTTAAGTATAATTTGCGCACACACAAACACATTAAAAAAAATGAACTCTCATAATTTGTAAAGGTGTACGGGAACACTTTTAACTCGAAATCTTGTAGCGCTATTTTTTTATTATATTATTTCATGTTCTTGGCAGCTTATTACCAATACTAGCTATATGCATTCTTATGTTAGCACAAAATGTACCAGCATTTATGTGAAAAATGAAAAAGCATAAAAAAACATCCAACTATGATTTGAGCCCAGACCACTCTTATCAGCTAACCAGATTTTTTTTTATGTGCCTGCCTTAACAGGCTATGCTTGTTTATGATGTAAATTTACAGAGTAATTTAATTTTCCTAAACCTGATGGACCCACCTTATTATAATGATTGTTAAATTGGTTTTAACTGTGTATTCTTATAGGACAAAGGATCCTTTTTTTGAACCCAGCTTGGCCAGATCTTCGAGTCAAGCTAATAACCAACAGCTCGGGGGTCTTAAAAAGAAACCTCCTCCAAGACCCCCACCACCAAAACTCAATCACGCTCATCGTAATCACAGAAAACAGGTTGGCTATCTTAGTCTTCCTTTTTAAAGTAAGGTTTACTGTAAATTTGAGTCACATTCTACACTTTATACAGTTGAAGTAGGTGACCTGGCAGTCTAGGGGTAAGGTGTCAGACTTCTGTGCTGGGGTCCTGGGTTCAATCCTCGATCTCGGCACAGATTTATCTGATTATCAAACCCTTCCTTCACCTCTGACAAGACGTGTATTAATCACAACTTGTGAATGTGGGGAATGCCAGGCCTTCACCATGGTTCAGATTCCACGTTAGGCACTCTACGCCAAATAATGGAAAAGCCTAATAATACGGAACTTGAGTGTAGATAATTTTCAGTATGGGTTTGCCTACTTTTTTGATTTTCCCAAAACATTTAACTTTGTTTTAATATAACCTGCTCATTTTCTGATTGGGATGTAAAACATGGTTACAATTATTATAGGGGGACAGTTACAATTAAACAATAAATAAATTTTTAAATTTTTTACTAGGTACAGTACTTTATTTTGGAAATGGAAAATAGGCTACAAAGCAAGAACAAGCGAACATTATGTCAATCAGATTATATTATAAATTCAGTAAATGTTTTATATTTCTTAAAATTTCATACAATCAAATAAAACTGGTTTAAAGAATAGGTAGAAAGTTTTGAAAAAAAATCACTTAAGTTAGTTAAAAAATATGATCTAATGTTTGCTTAATTCATTGACACAGTTTCCGGGCAGTGATATCTCTTCTTGTTGGCTAATGTAATCCATCCAATTCTACCTTGATCACATTCAAATCCTTGTGTGGAATCTTGTTGGGTTTGTAGTCTTCAATATTGCTCCCTCTGCATCCTCCTTTTTTGTCAGTATAATATCCACAATGTCTTCATCTATGAACTCCTCAACTGCGTCATTTGCCATTACCTCTTTCAGCATTCTCACATTCTGGAACCTTTTGCAATAAAGCAAGCTATTTGTTTATTAATTAGGAGTGGATATGTAATTGATTGTTTATTTTAAAACACACTTCTAACACCAAGAACCAGGCTGGATAATAGCGACTCTAGTATTTTCTAATTTTTTTAGGCCTATTTACAATATTTTTTTACACTGCCTTATGCAATATGCATTATTCAATTATTCACTCTTAACTTATAACTTATCTGCAGTGTGGGAGTAGACAAGTGACAGCCATCAGTAGGTATTTTATTGCAAACATTGGCTGGAATTATTATTGCAATTGTTTTAAAACGCTTTTTACTGAATATAATATTACTAAGTACATAAAAATTGTTTCTGAATAGGTTTGGCAGTAATGACTTACATCCACTGTTTGTGATAAATAATCTTCTGTCACGATCTTATCGTAGATGAGCTATAGTTTATTCTGATATAATATGATTCTGAAAATTTAGTGAAGAAAGGCTACTCAGGGGAGAGGAGAAAAATTTGGGCAAAATTGAATGCTCAAAGGTGTCATCCTTTTTTCAAATTCGCAAGATAAATTTTCATCTTCCACAATCAGTTGGCATCACTGAAACAAACTTCCTTTTTAATCTTGATGCTACTAATACTATACTACTTCCTGAAGAAAATGCAACTAAACCATCAGGAAATTGAAGTGTGTGCAAATATGTGTTGGTGTTTATTCTTTTATTTGTGCTTTATTTTTCTAAAATTTCTCTTACATTTATTTAATACAAATTAAATTTTGCTCATAGCACTTTATTTCATACATATAATGTTTATATTTCACTATTATTTTTACTATAGCCTTTATCAAGCATAATTTTTAAATGAAGTCTGTTAATGTTTGTCCAAAGTGTTTTTTTTCTTATTCTATACCCTCTACTCCTCTTTTTGTGTGATAAAGGCATAACTGAAATATGCATTTTTTTATTTGTGTGTGTTGACTTCTATATAAACCAGAAGAAAGAAAGAAAGAAAGAAAATGTCACTGTTGTGCTCAATTTTAACTACATTCTTTCCTCTTTCTTTTAAGTGTTCTATCTTGACTCCCTCTTGACTCCATTACCCCTCATAAGTTTCTTTTCCCCCATATGTGATATCATATAGCCATTAAGCCTCCACATATTTAAGCAAAAACCTTAAGTGAGCTTGCAAAATATGAACTCGCTAGTATTGTATTGGTTTCTTCTAATTGCATTATTTTAATGTCAGCCTCCTAAAGTCTATATGATAAATTTAAGAAACTTTTTAACTGTGTCTCTACTAGCCTACTAAACATTTCTCACTTAAAAACAATGGCTAACCAGCACCAATATAGTTTAAAAGGACTTGCTGGTTTTATACATGTTGAAATTATTTGATTACATAATCAGTAATCACCAATATGACTTAAAAGAACCAACCATAGTTTACTTTATTGCAGAAAGTGTTTGATTATACTCTCAGTAAGATTATTTTATCATGCATAATATTTTTATAAATTAAAAAAAAAATCTTCTTAGGGTTCTTCAAGACCGAGTGACCTTCTCACCGGACTATTCTCCCGACGACAGAACAATTCTCGCACAGCATCATCTTCACGCCCTGCAAGCTGGATCGACGCCAATGGTCACAAAGAGCCCTCAACCGCCTTCGCCACATCGTCACTCATTGACCTACATTCACCCTCAAGTTCACCTACCCCCACAACACGTTCAAGTTCAGATGGACTTAGTGTTAATAGTTTTGGTAGCGATGGTTCCAACTCCAACAACGGCCATAATACTATGAGTGGAAATTCTTCTCAATTTGAGAGCGGTTTTGAGGATGACTTTGATTTCTTTGGTAACAGTAATGGAGCTAATATTCAACCTGTTTTAAAAAGTGATGCATGGAGTACAGCTCCAGCTCGGGACCCATTTTCCCCACCAATACAAGCAACAAATCAACAAAAAACAGAGGGGAAAAATACTGCAAACTCTATTTTCTTCGTCTTCAATGAAGATGTCAATTCACAAGTTAAAACTAAACCCAACATTCCAGCTGTGATCAAGCCATCAGCACCAACCATTATTCGTGCTAAACCTCCGAGGCCTCTGTCAGGTCCCACTGTCAAGGGAGTGACTACATCCAACAAACAGTTTATTGATGACACACTTGACTCTTGGCCGCCAATTACTTCAGGATCAAACCGTTTGACAACGCCACATTTCCCAAGTTTCCAGTCACCAGAGAGTAGTGGTTTTGATGAGGAAGATGAATGGTCTCCACCCATGCCATCCATCCCACCACCTCCTCCACCCAAAGAAGTGTTTTTGATAGAGAAGGAGGTGCCTCCACACTTGCCTCCAAGACCTTTGCATCTCCAGGTGAGTTATTTCACTACAAGTTTCAATAAAGGTTTTATATTTCAAAGAAAACATAATGATCAAGCACCATTTACTGATTTGAAATATGTATGGCTTTATTACATTATAAACATAATTTTGTAAATTTTGTCAATATTGCTTTTGCCTTGCTATTTTTAGATATGGATTGAATCTGAATTTACATACTAAGCTCAAATCTTTGCAAATATGGTAAACCTACAAGGTTTTCCTTTCTATATTAATTCTAAGTTACTTTAGAAAAATTGTAGATTTTCTTATTTATAATTAATTAAATGTCAGATTCATACAGTCATTCAAGTGATAAATTAATGATCTGCAGTCTGGTAGTTAAGTTTGTCCTTTAATTGGCTGTTGGGCTGAAGCACCAATATATTTTTCTTGAATTTAATATTATCTCAAATATTCTTTGAAGTATTTGAGGATTCTAAAGTCCCGCAACTTACATAGCTTTAATCATGGTGGCTACAAACAGGGAAAACGGGGAAATGTCAGGGAATTTAACTAAACATAGGGAAAAGTCAGGTAATTAAAAAATCTGTCAAAAATATCCCATTAATTTTGCAACTAAACACTAAAACAAACGTTAATAATACCTAAATAAAATAACATTTTAATTTTAAAAGTAACTGGTAAAACCGTTTGTTTAGTAGATACAAACTTTTTTTAATACGTGATCAATAATAAATAAAACAAGTCATCCACCATTAAAACTGGAAGAAAATTAGTCAAGGAAATTTGAAAAATGTTACTTGGAAAAGTCAAGGAAAATTGAAAAATATGTTTTGTAGCCACCCTGATAATATTTTACTTATTTTTCTTGTAAATTGATTTATAAACATTCATAGAGTAGTCAAAACTTTAGACATACACATACACATTAAGTGTATGGTAGCTTGCTCAATTCTGACACAAGTGTGCAACCTGAATTGTTAGTAAAAAACAGTGCTAAAATATGACACAAGGGATAGAGGTTTTTTTGTTTAGTTTTTCCACCCTATTGATTTTCCATCCCCTCTTTGAATAGTTCAGGTGGATTGTCTGTGTTACATTAATAGAGGTGATTAAACATTGAAACGTGGAAGTGTAAGGCCTACACACTTACCAGAAAATTGTAGGCCTCAAAGCTCACAATTAAAAATACAACAAAACACATAACGCCCTTCTATCCTCCTTTCAATGTTTAATTTAATAGAGCCATTCGATGCAATTTTTCCTTGATTAGTTATTATTATTATTTTTAATAGTTATAATATTATTATTATTGTTATTATTATTAGAGTTTATAGAGGCCCATCGACACAATAAGGTCATTAGGGCCTTTGATTAATATAGTTTCTCATATAAAGTAATGACACCAAAGAGACAAAGTGCAAATAAAGTTAACAATCAAATTAAAACACGAGTGACTTGTTTTGTATAGGGTGGAGATTTGAAAAGGCCACACGGTGTTGCTCTGTATGATTATCCAGCAACTCATTCAGATGATTTGTCATTCCAGGTTAGTATAACTGTCACATGCAAAGTAATATAGTCTAGTTGTAAAATGTATTGTAAAAAGTTTATTTACTTTCTCCTGAAGATAAAGTATTTTATTGTAAAAAAAAAATGTATGTAATAGATCTTTATTTTATATGTGCTCTCGAACACAAAACGTATCTCTTACTGGCCACACGTCTGTCTTTACTCAAGGCTACAAACATTGAGTTAATGGATCTTGCTCATACATGATATTTATATCTTATATTATGGTCATACGCATGGTGGCTACAGACAGGGAAAACAGGGAAAACCTGGAAAAGTCAGGGAATTTTTGGATGACAGGGAAAACAGGGAAATG
>CABFOW010003377.1:0-18303 GCA_902141385.1 Timema californicum
GCCCATCTCTACTAGATTGTATAGACCTGGTCATGAAGTTTACCTTGGTCGTGATCACGCACTTGCACCAGTTTACACAAAGCAAACTGGTAGTCGTGGTAGCGAGCTTGTGAAACCTCGTCAACTTTCTCGACCTCCGGCTTTATTCCCACTAAAAATTTAATTCATACATGAAAGCTTAGGCTAAGTTAGTATAAGAAAGTAAAGGAATGAATATATTACTGACTGCTTTCATGTTATCAATATTTATTTGTCCAAAGTTTTTTAACTGGTTCTTTTGTTTAATTTAGGTGAAATGAGGTACAGATGGTTTATGAAATTATTAATTTACTTTGTGTTTTAACTTTAGCTTAGAACAACACAACAAGCGCGTTAGCCAACTACGCCGCCAAGGCGGGTAATAATCTATAAAACACATTCCTACTCCATATACTTAACAAAATCATCACTAGATTCATTTTATTGTAGTAAATAAGAGGGATTATCATTGCTAACATCTAATTCAGAACCTGAATCTTCTATAAAATTATCGAGCATGTTACTATTCACATTCATATTTATTATATCACACCCACTAGTCACAAAATAATGTATGTTGCAGTTGAACATAACCAAACTATCATTATTTAGAAGAATTGATAAAATCATTTAAATAAAACAAATAAGAAAACTATGCTACCAGCGGATTCACAATGAACTAAAGTCGAGAATTGTCTAGGGTAAGGGTAAATGTGTTAAAAGTAATGGGAAAGTTGCGCTATACCATTACGAGTGCCGTCTGTCAAATGGAAAGATCGCACCTGCATCAAGTACGAGCGTGGACAGGAAAATGTTAACCCTTTCACTAATATTCGTTTATAAACATTCATTGTATTTTGCATTGTTCATACTATTAAGGTTTATAAAATGTTTTCGAATTTCATTCACCAGTTCTAAATACATTTATAAATGGTTAGAAACATGTTCAAATTAGCAGCTTAGAAGTTCAATCTTTCAGTTATTTTTATAAAGATATGTTTATTATCTACATAGTTTAGGTTTTATGAGATCTTTTATAATCTTAAAAATAGGTGACAAGTAAAAAAATACTGCAGTTAATAGATTTTCCTAATTTAGCACCGAAAGGGTTAAGTTTACTTTTGGAGGACCTGATGCAAGATTTGTAGATAATTTCATTCTGTAGCAAACTCTTGTTGAGCAACTCTGCTACATAGTCCTTGAAAGATCTCCCATATTTCTCACTTCTTTCAAACATCTGATATTGATAATGATTCTCAGGCAGACAATAACACATTAATGTTGTGAAGAGATGAAAATATTTCAATAATTGAATCAATTGTTGGTCTTAGGTACCTAATGACATTCAGCCTCTGTTCTAGTTTTTCATCAATTGGTTCAAGTGTGGTCCCTTGTGAAGGCCATGAATTTGGTGATTTAGATAACCATGTTAGGCCATTCCACTAGATATTTATTTGTTCCAGAAGACTTCATTTACTCCCCTGAATAAAACATACAGGTTGTCCTTAACATAATTCCATTCTGATACACTCAAAGATGCTTGGTTTTCCGCCACTTTATTGGCAACAAAAGTTCCATCTTGATGGTGAAGCGATCCATACCAGCACTATTTGAGTCAATCCACATGCATCCACATGAAAGTGTGGTGGATGTTGAGGTTCAGAATGGATTTGGTTTTCTCCATCAGCTGTACTAACAAACACTGCTGCACACAAGAGATATGAGGGATAGACAGCCACTTTATTGCTACCACATTAGATTGTGATCCGATGATACCAATTGAAATGTCACCCAAACAATACACACACTGCAAGTATACAACATGCTTCATACGCAGATTGGCTTTTCTGAATCTTCAATCTATGTAGCTCTAGTGCTACTATTGAGGCATGTACAATCACTGTTCTTTCTGTGGTAATTACATTCAAATCTGAAAGCTGCTAGTAAATGAGCTGCCACTCATGAAGAAGTGAAGGGGGAAGAACATCATCTCATTGAAGTTTGACTTATCAAAGCTTCTGCAAAAAGATTGTACATTCTACCATGTTACCATGTTGTAACACCTTTCGTTTTGTAAAGGGTGATTGGTGGTGGTTTTGGAACGCAGATAGGAAATTGTCTGTAGATTGTTATAAGCACAAGGCATGAAATATACCACCTTTGTCCATTGTAATTGGTACACTATCCCTTTCTTTGTCAACTTAATTAATTCTGCTTGTATTCTTAGTGCCTCTTCAAATGTGTTTGCACCACTTATTAGATTACCAACATACATGTTTTGTTGAACCTAAGCAGCAACCGGGTGATCAATTGTTTGATCAAGAGCTAACTGTTTAAGGCATCTTGCAGGCAAGAAGGGAGCTGATTCTGTTCCTTAGGTTACTGTGGTAAGACGATAAATTATTCTAAGTTTGTTTTCTGAGAATTCTCTCCAAAGTATTCTCTGTAGACTTGTATCCCTTGGCCTCACCTTGATTTAACGATAAATTTTTTCGATATATGCTGTAAATACCCCAGGGTGAGTATTTAATCTTGAGGACAAAACAAGATCTTGTAGTCTTGACCATCAAAATGTCATTTAAAAGATTATTGCTGGACTTGAGCACCAAAGACTATACATGTAATTGTGGTTGAGCTAGTTTCCTTGATCACTGCATGGTGTCATACAATAAGTAGGTTTATTAACCTGGTTTCATGATGTTTCAGGTATTTTTACTGTATATCCAAGTTCCTTATACTCCATAAAGGCTTTATACTCTTTTTAGGCACATTTTAAGGAGTTTCCAAGCTTGTCAGATAGCTGTTTGATGAAGGCGTAATCTTGCAATGAAACATCCTGTTTGGTCTAGCCGTGTTTTTTCCTTAGAAGTGTGTTTCACATTCCTCTAATTCTGCTGATGGCATTGAATTGGAACAGTATCCATTCCCAAGACTGTTTCTTAGATGACTGGGAGGCCTGGTGCTCTTTACAATTTATCATAGTACCAGGCTTGGGGTTTGGATTTACCATTAAACTATTTTCTTTTGCTAATTGTTTAGCTTTTCGTGCCTTATAATTTGATACACCAAAATCATGTTTAACTTTACTTACGGTTCAACTTTTTGTCAATATTGTCAGTATTCACAATTTTTTCTGTCTTTTTGGAGTTTTGATTTTTTCTTTTAATTAATTAATGATCTCACTCTCTTCATCTTCACTTTCCTGACTCTTGGAATCTCCAGTATTTATTTTTCTTTTAACAACTGAAGCTATCTTATTAATAATTTTTCTTTTAGAAATCAGTAACTCTCCAAGCATTACCAAACTTTGGTTAAAATATTTTACAGCATCATTATTTTCAAATTATAACTCTTTGTCAGCATTAAAACTACTTTCAAGAAGAGCCGAGGAACTACCACTATCTTCTGAGTTACTGTGTTTTATTAATTTGGATAGCCTATTAAATTAAATGGCTGAAGGCGAAGTAAATTTTTCCAATTTTTTATTGATTTCACACAAAATGACCGTATAGTATTTGATGAATATCTGAACACGCCCACCATAAAAAAATAAGTCTTCCACAACAAGACAGGCAGATATTCTGGCGAACAAGGGACAACTCATAGATAATCTTATCAAGTCACTGCCAAGAATCAAAGAAAGAAGTTTATCAAGCTGAATCTGATGCAGATTGCTTCATTGTGTCAACAGCCATTGATAGAGCAGAGCAAGATCTGTATTGGATTTCCTTGTATTTGGCCAGAATACTGATATACTTGTTCTTCTTACTTCCAAGGCATTCATCTCTGACATAAATATTCTTCTTTCGTCCAGGTTCAAAGCACGAATCCTTGTCTAACATTCCTCAACAAAAGGTTGTTCTGAGTGAGATCTGCGATATTCTTGCTCATTGAAAGCTATTGCTATCCTTCAAAAAGATCATGAACTTAGGTGAAGAGTAAAAACCTCTATCAACTGCGGTACTATAGGTACAAAAGTATTGTATTCAAACAACAGGTAAACAGGACTTTCGTTCTTGCAGCACTTCCACCAACCAGTGATGCAGCTAAACAACAATTTTACTGTGCATACTCGCAAGTACAACACTACCACCAACTAGTGATGCGGCTAAACAACACTTTTATTGTGCATACTTGCACCACCAACCAGTGATGCTGCTTAACAACACTTACTGTGCATACTCGCAAGTACAACACTTCCAACCAGCGATGCGGCTAAACAACACACTGTGTATATTCTCATTAAAGTACAACACTTCCACCAACCAGTAATGTGGCTAAACAACACTTATCGTGTATACATTCAAGTACAACACTTAAATGGAAATATGCTTGAGCCAACATTACAGGGGTGGACTAACATAAATGATCTACTGGTTCCCGTGATTTCCAACAGCCTGCACCATCTGAATGCTTAAAACTAGTGTCCTGTCCTTACAATAGCTAGTGCTCCAACAACCACTGTGAATACAGGAAAGTAGGACTGTGATATTCACCAACATGGGCCACGTGTCTAGGATTGTCTTGTGAAAACAGTACAGAAGCTTTGGATGATATTGAAGATCACATTGATGAGACTATTTAAAAAATAAGCCTTACCTTTAACCTGTGGGGAAAAAGACATCAAAATATGTCATGCATACATGCTTTACCCTTGTGTTTCACTTTGATTTTAATTTTTTTGGGCTAATTTGATTTTGAATTTATTTTCTCCTAGTAAAAAACTTTATAATATTAAAAAAAATTTACTCAAGCATTTTCTTAGCACATTTTTCTACAAGCATTTGCTATCAAAATATATAAAATACCCACATTGACGACATACATGACATCCGTATGGGACAAAAAGTATGGTGCTATTTTGTCCTTTCAGGTTGACCAGATCAAAAAATGGCAATAACATATAAAGTAGATAGTTGGATTTTGAGTAAAACTTTTTTTTTTTTAGTTGGGGGGGGATTCACATAATTTCAATCTGAGGGTTTGAGAGAGTACTTCTAAGAATTTCTTTGCTTGCATGATTTTTTTTTCTGAAATATCTAAAACGACTGGCTCATTCCATTCGCGTTTAGGAAGGTGCAGCAGTCTTAGTCTTGTATGAATTAGGATACTTCCACACTGGAAGCATTTTAAGTCTTGACTGAAACTAGCTCATTGTCTGCCCTGTGCTATTTGTTTACAACTCAAAAATAATCAAATGAGTACTGTACTTATTTTGGCTCAAAACTATGCATAACATAATCTATACACTGCACCAATTATTAAATTTACAAGTTGAGATGCAAACAATAAAATTGATGGGGAATTACAACATACAGCTGGAAATATATGGGAAAAGCAAACCAACCCTTAGCCCTCCCTAGTAAATTCTACTGGAACTTGACTATCTAAGCTAGTCCCTCCCCCCTTCCCAGCTTTGTACCTGATGGTTCCCCCTTTGTTAGTAAAAAGGAGGTTGCCTGGATCAAATTTGCATCGTTCTCCGCATGGAAGAAAGTGGCGTAGGCGGTAGCCCTTCATTTGTAGGCAAGCTATGTCTGCCTTAAAGAATAAAGACTTTGGTTTATCAAACCAAATTAGCTTTTAAAACATTGATTTCACAGTTAAGCATTTGCATCACAGAAGGCATTAATTTTTCATATTTTTATTTTAGTCATTTCCAGTCGCTATCATACTCTACATTCTGTGGATAAATGTAAATCTTATATATAATTTATTACATTGTGATGTTGGTTAACTTCAACTTTCTATTATAAATGATAAATTAACTCTAATTTGTTAGCTTATTGTTAGGTGGATGGTTGTAAACCAGTTTATATGTTGTAAAGAATTAACTACTTTTCTTTTAAATAAGTATAAATTATAGCTTTAATGCTATTATGGCCTGAGAGACATAAGTTGAAACAGCCACCATGGTTTAACCCTTTTCTCCTCCTAGCCTTTTAAAGATGTGTACTTGATTACAGGCTTACTCTGCTGGGTATTGGAATAATAAATGCATCTATACTTTCTCTAAATGGTATTCTGTATAGGGGTTTTTGGGAGTTAAGCTAGTTGTGTTTTGCCAAAATGGTGGTTTTACAATATATTCAAATACCTAAACTTGTTTACGGTAGTGTGTATGTGGATTATTTCTTTTAGGTAATATGTATACAGCTACCTACTAATGATGCCGGCCAATGGGGTGTATAAAGCGATAGCCTGACGCTTGATTTGTCATGTTAGATATCTTCATTGTGAAAAAAGGGACCTTTAATGTTTCTGATATCACACAACTAATTAATCTAAACAAAATATTTGACACCACCGCATGGAAATGATGAAATGTTGTGTAATTTTATTTATTTATTTAAAGATGTGAAATTTAATCAGTCTTAAATGGAGCTCTTTTAAGATTTATAGTTCATAGGCTTAATCAGGATGCAGTGGAAAATCTATTCTGATTAAAATCAATAAATTGTCTCTTTCCTCTGGTTATACTTAACTATTTATGCACTCTTAATTTGCCACAAAAGGTGATCAGAAACAGGAAATTGATGACTTTGAAAGTTCACATCAATATTTAGCGGGATGGGTTTTGAAAAAACACAAAGAATCTCCACATCTTGTTAACTACATTTAACAAACATGAGCATGCATTTACAACACCTTTATGGATTAGGCATTTGTCTTTTGGTGGCCTTTGCCTTTCCGAGTTACTAGCCGAAGAATTAAAGCTGAAGAAAAGAGTTAAAGGAAGCATCGTGGTACGAAACTTTCTAAAGTAGCCTTAAAAAAATCAAAGTGAAAAAGTATTCCCAGAATATTTACAATTGTGTGATATCCAATAAGGTGTAAAAGCAACTTTTATTCACAGAACATTCATAAAAATTAACATTCTTAATGCCTATTCACATAAACTCAATAAAAGTTATAAAATGATAAATCTCGAAAAAACATTAAAAGTATAAAAATATTTTAACATAACTCAAATTTAAATATAAGTTCAGCTAGGTACTGTTATTTTTAAAAATTTAATTCTAAACCAGTAAAAATATATTTTAACAACATTAAATGTGATTGAAAATCCAAACAAGTATTGAGATCAGACTCAAAAGAAACCTAACACACATTTATAAAGTATATAACATAAATTAAATAGTCATAAATCTTAGTTCAGTCGGTAGCATGTTTGCCTATTGAGTTAAAGTTCTCGGATTTTATTTCCAGCATGAACAAAAAATATTCAATTGATTAAATGGGGTTTTCCCTTTTCACAATGATTAATTAATGGTCGGATGCTGGGTTTTAGTATGTTTATTCTATTTTAAATTTTTTTTAGAAGTCATGTGTTGATATAATCAGTCAGTTCAGAGTGCATGTTAAATACCTCACTCAACTAATTAATATATTTTTTATAATATTATTAAATTGTGATAGTATACAAATAATTATTCTTGGACAACAAAAAAGAACTAGTTTGAGTAAAGGAAAATAATTTAAACACTCAAGTCTCCCTTATAACATGTTAGTACCTTTTAGATGAAAATATATTATTACAGCTATACTTTGTATACCTATTAATAATATCATCATCATTATCACCGCGTCTTACTACCTGTTCGGGTTATACACACTTACGCTAAATGTGTAATGGTAGGGTGTTTGTGAGATAAAATGGAGGACCTACAATTTAGCGTGGGATCCGAACCACGGTGGAGGCCTGGCATTCCAAACATTCACAAGTTGTGATTAATACATGTCTTGTCGGAGGTGAAGGAAGGGTTTGGCAATCAGATAAATATGTGTCGGGACAGAGGATTGAACCCCGCACCCATTTGTATACCTTACATGTTTATGCATTTATCCAAGATTTAATCAATAGTTATCATAGAAATAGCCACTCACTTAGATACAAAAACAAAATTATGTATCTACAATCTTTAACAGGTTTTCCATATTGTTTTGTGGGCGACTTTTCTACCTGTCCAGCTATATCCTCTGTCTTGATTTATTGCTGGTTTGGATATTTTTTTAACTTTCACAATCAATATATATATATATATTTTAAATTGACCTTAGAATTATTAATTCACAAATGTACTTAGTGTATCAGTATTTTATAAAAGTGGTACAATTTTTGGAACTTTCAGTACAATCCTTTCCAGGCCCAACTTTTTTATTTTGGTCTCCAGACCGCAAACATGAAACTAAATCTAGAAGCAGCCATGTCAGGCTTTAAGCCCACCATCAACGGAGTTGGAATCAGCTAAGTTGTATTTCTGTGTGATAATTACCCTAATTCAATGCACGACAGGAAAAAAAAATAAGTTAGGGTTAATACCTTGACTTGATTTTCATAATTTTGTTGCATTTGGATTTTATTATGCAGGGCTAAAAAATGAACAGTTTTATATTGTTAATCATGGCTGAAAGCTATGTTTTATTATTAACTTTAGTGTTTCCTTATTAAAGTCTTGTCTCCATAAAGTAAACTTTGTTCCAGATAAAATGTGTGATCAGATCAGTGACGCAATCCTGGACGAACATCTTCGTCAAGACCCTGATGCCAAAGTAGCATGTGGTAAGTGTTGGTATTTTTGCCCTTTACCATATATTTCCTTAAATTTTTAAATATTTTGCAATTTAGTTTTGTTTTGGTTGGATTAAAAGAGGCGTCAAAGCTCGTCCATAGCATAACACGCTGTGTTGCTGTGCGTGACAAATAATACAATTTATCATATTAATATGAAAGGAAGATCATCAAGCATAGTAATGACAATTTTGACAAGTGGAAATAAACATTTTTAATTATTTAAAAAAAATCATATTCATTACCATATATTCAATCTTTATAATAAATTGCATTTTATATTATAACTCCCTAGTTCATGGCCAACAATTTCACTTTTATTTTATTGCATACATTTTCTCTTTTATTTTATTGCATACATTTTCTCTTTGGACTTGTAAAAAAAATAACGTTTTTGAATTTGATTCTTGGAACACTTTTTAAGGAAGATTAGAGTTGTTCTTAGCGTCTTAAAATAATGGAATGAAATCTGTCAGGCTCCTAAATCAATTTACTTTTAAAGTGGAACAATAGTTCAAAAGTAAAATATAAGTACACAAATAGAGAGCTAAGTGTAGAGGGAAGAACTAGACTAGAAGAGAAACAAATTCACTATTTTTTGCAGTTTTTTTCATCATGGGCACATTTTATTGGCGAGATCTAACCAAATATTCAACATTAAATTATTTCTCTCTCTTTGTCTTCCAGTATAAATTTAAAACATTGACACTTTTCTTCTAGGACCTCAATCAATATCTTATTTTATGCAAAATTATGAATACAGCTATTGATTATTTTTTTGTCAACATTACTATTTTCTCTATTTGACTATATTATTGTTAAAAATTAGCTGTAGTAAAATATATTTTATCTCTATGATTAGAAATTTATCTATTTTGAGTTCTATAGGTAGGATTGGTATGTGGGAACAATGCAACACCAATAATAATAATAACCCACAAAAGTTTCAACAAATTTCTTTTTGTTAAGGAGTTTAAATTATTACATTTCATTCAGTAATCCATTTTAAATTTTTGTTTTATTTTATGTATTTTTCTCCAACTACAGTAAGGATTTTGAGCATACCATTGTGTAGTTCTTTTTTTTTCTTGCCCTCTACCTGCTTAAATATAAAGTAAATCGGCACTTGTGATCACAATCGTTTAATCTCAAGTTTTCTTGCATTTTTAATGCAGAAAACTGAGTTTCTAATCAAAAATTTCCTTTAATAACTTTAATTGATCATTTTTCCTCATCTTACTTCTTCTTAGATAAACACAAAATCAAAATATAAACTACCTTGATTGTGTAACAGGCCTGTTTGAACTGGTTCTATTCGCTACTGTAATGGAATGGGGCATGGATTAACCTTAAAACCTCTCACACTTGCTGTGACTTCTGAGAGAGCTTATATTGTCACTAGAGTGCTGGCGCAGTCCCCCCGTGATACTTGGAGGGAGGAATAAAAAAATGTAGACTAGAATACTGTATAATCAAAGCCAATAATTAATTGCATGTGGAGATTTGTGCTTAATTTCATGTTCCTGTTGTGTTTTTTTCCAAAATATAGTATAAAAAGAAATGAAAGAAAAAATAATTTATGTCCAAAATGTGTTTAAAAATATCAATTGGGGTCCGACCCATTTGGAACATTACAAACAGTGCCACAAATCTTATTTAAAACTGAAAAAATCAAATTAAAAATGTTACTGTTAAGTATTCTGCATAATTATTCCCGAATATATATTGTTGCTTAAATTATTACTATTAAATCCAACAAATCTACATTTCAATAATTCCCTATTTTTATATCATAAACAACTAAGGCTGTAAAACTATTCCTAGATACCCTCAATTCTTACTGGTATTGAAAGAATTGAAAAACGATCTTAATATTACAATTCTTTTTACTTTGATTCTTAGCTTTCAATAAAACTGGCAACTAAACCAAACGGAAACATTCAGAATACGTAATAATTGATTATCTCTTAGATTAGTTTAGTTGCCATTTCACTTAGATGCCAGCAAATTGTAAATATACTGTATTGGCCTGAATATAATACGATCCTAACATTTTGAGGTGTTGCTATATGAAAAATAAATGATATCGGATATAATACGACCTGACAACATGACAGTAACAAGAGGTAGAAACTTAATAACTTTAACACACTTTTTTTTAAAAGTAAAAGTTAAGTGAGATTGTCTGGATACATGAATTGATTCTAAACAAACAATTGATATATCACAGCGTGTATATCGAAAGCTATGATATTTAGATTAAATTATGATGGTCGATATCCTGTAATTATATTCTTTGTCGCTTTTCAATTTTTAATGTGTTTATTAACTCTAAATGAGAAAAGTTTAGTAAAAATGGAATAAAAATTGATGTAGTTAATAAAAACAGCAAAAAATGTTATTTATTTTAATTCAATAGATTTAGAGCATAGTCCAATATATTCGATATATTGTTCCCAAAACTTCTTCACTAATTTCACAGGTCAACAAATTGAAATTTTTTTTTGTACCCGGTTTGTAAATGGGTGGATATAACTAATTTCCGGCTGCTGAATTTATTGGAAAAATAGATTCTCAATTTCGTCACATTTCCAAGATACACAGCACTAATTCAAATACAATACTAGAAACTATTTATCAATCATAAATACAAACAAAACAGCCCTCAAAATTTACCTATGTTTTCTTGAAAGCGTAAAAAAATAATTTAAACCAACAAATATACCAAAATAATACACATTAACCGATTATATTTATATTTATAAAGTTTGATGTAATTTTTCTTGGACAAAATGGGATGGCGATGCTTTTCTTTTGTAAGGTGTTTCATCAGTTTCCCTAAAAATAAACCAATAATAATCGCCCATCATCGAAGGGTTCCAGTGTTCTTGGTAACGAGGCTCCATGTTCAGGATATCTTGGTGAAAGCGTTCACTCTGTTCATCACCAACACACTATAATTTTCTGTGAAAATGTCAAGACGTGAGTCTAATAAGTGAATTTTTATTGACATTCCAGATCCTATGTTCTTGTAGTTATCCAATAGACCACTCGCTATGGGAACATATTTATCGTCTCTTTTATTGCCCAAAAAGCCATAAACAGTGGCTTTGAAAGAGGACCAAAGAGCTAATTCGGTATTTGTAAGCTTAGCATCAAAGATTGGAGCTTTCATCAATGCCCTAATTTGTGGCCCAATAAATATACCTTTTATCTTTGCTTCACTCAACACTTAATTTGTGGCCCAATAAATATACCTTTTATCTTTGCTTCACTCAACTTGGGAAACATTTTTTCCAAATGAGGCTTGACCTTATTAAGAGCTTTTACAAAGTTCTTCATCAAACCTAACTTTATATGAAGCAGAGGAAAAATGACTAGGCTTAACCAATGGAGTAAATTTCACATTTTATTTTCCAGCAATGTATAATTAATTTCCTCGCAGGCCATTCCTTGACTTTGTATTGGTTTTTGGTGTCTTGGTTGTCCCACAAGCACAAAAAACAGTATTTAGTGAATCCACCCTGTAAACCTGTAAGCAGTGCAACAACTTTTAAATCACACAATATCTGCCACTCATAATTTTTATATTTGATTACCTCCATCAGCAAAGCCGTACTTGCATAAGTTTCCCTCATGTCGACCAAAGGCACTGATTGAAGTTTGTTGCCATTATACAATAGCACTTTTAAGCTTGCTTTAGATGAATCAATAAATATTCTCTACTCATGTGGATTATGTTGACTACCCAACTCCACCTTCAGACCATTCACGTCCGTGCGCACACACATTGAATTCTTCATTTTAAAATATCTAGACAAACAGCTATTTCTAGTTTTAAAACTTAAAATCTTTCTACCTTGCAGTCTAGAACCCAACAGTTCAGCTTGCTGTTTAGGAAGTTTCAAATCACGGACCAAATTGTTCATTTCCTTCTGTTCTTTGAGGTGAGGCGATCTGTCATAAGTTTCAGGGATTTACTCTTCCAAAGGTTGTGCGTCTTTCGATTCACTTTCCTCTGATGGTTCTGATGCTGTGGTTTTAAAGTGACAAGCACGAACCGGTAAGCCTTTCCCATGAGTCACAGGCATATGAACTGAAGAAACATTAGGATATTTAATTGTATATTTAGTTTTACTGAAATGTCCTGCAATGTTTGTCAGGCAAAAATAACAGTTCATATGATCTTTTGGCTTAAACCAAATTATTGGAATAGCAAACGGCATGGCTGTGGTTTCCTTTCATCCATTCTGTAAGGTTAGTTTTGCAGGTTATGAAAGCAATATGACGTGCAAAGGGTTTATCCTGATCTCCAAGAACACAATCAAAGTACAGTTGATAAGCCTTCTTAATTAAGTCAATGATTGGCTTTCTTTGGGTCTTTGGAGTGAACTTACCACATACACAGCCAAAGTTATTGGGTTAGCTACCTAAAAATATTAGAACGTTTCACTAGTGGTCACTTAATAACACAAACTAAGGTATCAATAAAGAGAAATATACAAAGTGACTAACACCATCCAAGTTTCAACACTTACTGAACAGCAGGGTTTATGGGACTAGCTGCATCACTTCTAACGGCCAATGACAGTACCCGTCCCCCTCAACTAAATTGCATTGCCATCAAATGACTATTTTTAGAACTACCTCAATCATATATTGCACCCAAATACTGAGTTCAACCAGCATAGTCAGTGATAATTCATGGAAAAAAGGTAAAAATCTCTAATATCTTAAAAACCTTAGGTGACAGCATTTCCGAAGGCAGGTTCGGATTCTACAACCAAAAATACAGATTAATTGATGTATCACACACTAGATGCAAATTGGCTTTTTTGACCAGTGTTTTCGGTGAGCTAATGTGTGTTGGATCAATTGTGGCAGACGACTTTAAATTTTTGTAAAGTGTGAAATTTGTTCTTTCCGTTATAAAATCTGCTATTTGTTGTATCATTTTCGAGTTTATTTGAATTTTTATTACTTTCAGTTCTGAAAACTTTAACAAAGGTAATCAGTCTTTATTTGACCAATTTACAATTTCATTTGTGACAAATGTTATATATAAGTCTAAAAAATATTTTTACTCTTTATTTTCTTAAAATTTAAAAATTCATTGACTTCTACAGTTACAATCTGGTTTGTTTACCCGTTTCCAGTATGGTACTTAAGTTTTATTTCCAATGCCACTATTGTTCGTTCACGGTAGGAGTTTACCTGGGAAAGGACTTTTTTCCCTACCAGAAATCTATTATATAGTAGGATATTGGTAAGAAAAAAGACCTTTCAGAGGTAAACTCATCCCATGAATGAAGTTTAATTCAAAACTGTGCACTTTCTCTTGTTTGGTGAATTTAAAAGACTTGTGCTCTCAACAACTGTTTATCATACGTGTTTTAATTTTTTTTATTCCAAAATGTTTGATTCATTGAGGCTTTATTTGTAGGTAATAAAACATGTTTACTATAATGTAATTCCTAATTATTTTGATTATATGATTTAATACTTAAATAAAATCGAGAGTTTTTTTTGTTAGAATTTAAAGAAATTTTTTATGACCATGTAGGATTTTTAGTTTTTGGTATGTTATAATGTTGAATACCTTAAAAAAATTATGAGGTTGGATGCTTGGAAAAAAATGAAAAATGTTCAAGAATCGGAATCGAAAAATCGAGCTTAAACTTAAAATTGGAATTGAGAAAAAGAGGTATCATGATATTTCTCGAAAAAACTCAACAGAAATGAGAGCAAATTTTCACTAAGTTCTGTGGATTTATTTCAGAAACGGTGACCAAAACTGGAATGATCCTTCTGTGTGGGGAGATCACATCTAAAGCGAATGTGGACTATCAGAAGGTGATACGAGAAACAGTGAAACACATTGGCTATGACGACTCTTCCAAAGGTAAGGGGTGCTAATGTTTTTTTTTAATTAGTGTATCAACAGGGTGTCTACCAATATTGGCAATCACACTGGCCCCATCTCGTTGATTGAAATGTTGCATCAACATTCTGAGACCCCTAATGTTTATAATCTGAACACTACTGATAGTTATAGTTTTACCACCCCTTGAATACTTTTCCTCTGGTATGTCTTGTTTGATACATTTCCACTTAACCCCTCCCCCGGCACCCCCATTAAAGCAGTATAGTTTGCAAGGTTGGTTGATGTGAGTACTCTGAACAGCCCTATTGTCACTATTGTTAACTTTGTGTTTAAAAAGAAATAGAGTAAACCCAGAGGAAAAACTTATTTAAGGGATATTTGGCTAAACAGTACAGTGTTTACAGATATCTGTGGCTCCAAAGAGTGAATTGTGATAAAACTAAAGGACACTGTTCTTTGTGTGAAACTAACTTTGATGTAAGTAACAAGGGAGTAGTTTCAATCCAATCTCATGTCAAGAGAAAGAAACACATTGACAGAGTGAAAGCTGCGAGTGGGGGCAAAAATATATTCAACTTAGCCTCCTGCAGTTGAAAATTACAAGTTGATACAAAATTGTCAAAGATAACAGTTATCTCTCTCCTGCAATCAATATCAATCCATCTTTTGATCCTACTAGACAGGAAGCAATTGATTGTGTAAAAAACTACTCGGATTTTATATCAAAGAAAGAAGTTGACTACTTTAAAGTATTTACTTCAAGTGGTGATCAGCTTTACACGTTCTTTATGATCATTTTTTCTGAGAATTGAGAAATAGTGTCATTTGTTTTTCCTCCACACTCCACCCTAGTAAACATTTAATCCCAGCATGAATAAAGATAGCAAGAATGTTGTTTCTTTCAATACCAAAGTTTGAGTACTAATATCAGTAAAAGTATTGAGTTAAAAATACCACTATCCAAAGGAAAATATTGATATTAGTAAAGTATTGATACTTTTTTACATCTTTATCCTTAATAATTTGAGTTTCATCCAGTGCGTGGGTGTGTGTGCGTCACTTTGAATTTCTTTACATGAAATTTACATAAATAATAAAGCATGAAACTTATTTTTAAGATAAAGAATCTTTGGACTTTCATTCCAAAGATATTTTTCAGTTTCAATGCAGTTGCATATTCTCAAAGTAAAAATGTTTAGCTATGACAGACATCTAAACTTTCTATTATCTAATACTTTTGGAAAAAGGATTGTTTGGCTCTGTGAGTATTTTATATATACTAGATTTTTTTAAATAAAATTTACGGAACATTAAAAACTAGTTCAGTAGACACCCTGATTAATGTTTTTAATAACAAATTCTCATTGTTTAGTATCTTCATGTTTTACTTTGGTAACATTCATTATGTATTGTTGAGAACAAGAAGATAAAAGAGTGCAACACAATGTGCTAACTCTTGATTGAGACTAATATTTGTTTTTTGATTCTCTTATACTCCACAAACTAACATTCAGAAATTTTAACAATTGCCCTTTATTTGGCCAAACTAAATATTTTTTAATTGCAAAATTTGTAGTTTTTTGAAGATTTTTTCCCCTTTCAAATCTTCAATCGAAAGTTAATTATCAAGAATGTGTGTTCATTTTCTAAAGAAAAGTGCAATGTAAACATAATTTAATTTTTTGTTTATTTTGCATACACACATGTGTCAAAATAGCATTTGACTTTAAATATATTTGTACAACCTCCGTGCTTGTCTCTGGTAATCTTTGAGATGTAAAATGGACTGAACGAACATTGAAGAACATCCATATTATTTTCACTAAAGTTTAAAGCCTTTATTATAAAAATGTAAATATATATTTGATTATTTCAACAAGAATTTGTTTTTATGACTAAAATTTCTGATTGTAAAGTTGAGTGATGTGTTGATGTGAGCCATGGTCCTAGGGTTTGACTACAAGACTTGCAATGTGCTCTTGGCAATGGAAGAACAGTCTACAAACATCGCTAATGGAGTTCACATTAATAAAGAAGAGATGGATATAGGTGCAGGGGACCAGGTACTTTCCATAGCTTCAGGTTCATTACATTGACAAATATCGGTAAAAGAAAGTCTAAAAGTTGTGATTTGATCTGCATTAGGTGATTGAATTTTTTCACATGATCACTGGTAGGACATTTTATTGAAAGTGTTTCTTAGTTCTTTTCTAAACTGTATCGGTTTATTTCTCATTTGCCCCATATGTAGCTTATTATTTTAAGCACTGTGTTTTATTTTATTAAAAGCAAGCTGTGACAAATGGGATTATCATTTTCCAGTGAGGTAGTAGATTAAGGGATGCAACAAATTGGCTTGAAGTTATTAATTGAGAAGTTATTTTCCGTGTGTACACATTTTCCACAGTTACTGTGCCTTTATTTATTTTATATTTATTGCTTGGCATCCTGTCTTATTACTCCTCTGGCTATAAACATTGAAATACCTCATTTGTGGGAGATGATTAAAGTAAAGCTTAGAGGAAAAATAACCACATTTGTTTGGTCCCCTACCTTCAAAACAAGTGACAGGTTCACATTCTATTAAAGATTATCTGATGACTTTTAGACTTATTAGCTGGTTACCTTTATTTGAAATGGGTGGAATTTCAGCTTATTTTGGGAGGTGTGCATGTTGGCAGGATTGTGATTGAACAGGGTCGCTGGTTCTCGACTACCATTGTGTCTCGTCTTCATCTCATCTCACAGAAGCGGTGATTCCCAGTTGGGAAAAAACAACCTATTATTGTCATTTATATATAATTTAAGAAATATATATATTAATATGTGACTTGTTCCAGGAAAGTGCCACCAAATACATCTTAAATTGCAATTTTTTTCTTGTTTAATAGGACACATCCAAAATTAATTATATATAAACATTTTATATTTTTACTTAATGATTTGTGTAGAAAATTGTAAATCTTTTTCATTGCTTGATCTATGTTCATGATTACATTTATATCAAGTCCTCTAAAAACTTGTCACATATCAATAAGCATGTGTGGTAGAAGGCTTACTAATCTGCACAAGAATACTCAATTTAATTTTAAATGTACCAGTTAAAAGTTATCACAAACTACAGTTACAAGTCACTTATATCTGGTTAATGTATCACAGCTGACTTGTCATATGCAAGTTTCAAGACTTGTGTCCCAACATAATACATTAAATCCTGCCTTACTTCCACTATGGCCAGGCTTATAAGCCAATTAAAGACACTATCATGACATTTAAAAATCGTGAAATAATGTGTAAAACCAAATAAATATTTCTGCAAAATTGATCACTAGGTTCTTTCTACATGTGTGAATTATAGCCCATTTTAATATGAATATTTAGTATGAGTCTGCGAGCTGATTTAAAAAAAAATTCAAGCTGATATTGAGCGAACTTTTCATAAAGTTCTCCCAAGTATTGAGTCTGTCTCAAGCTTGGGTTGGATAAATATGTGATTTTAAAACTTAATAAAGAAATAGTATTTGCATTAATTTTAATTAAATAAAAGACAAGACTCTTCAAATAAATGTGCCATGAAGCTTTTGTTCGTTATCCCCTGGTGGTAAAATTGTCAAGTCCTTAAGATCATTTTTGAGCTGAAAAATAAGCTCTTAAGTATGTCCAACAAAACTCAAGAAAATGTGCTGAATTCAAGAAATAAACTCACTGGGTTCTTAAGAAAAACCCGCCTTGGTGGCGTAGTGGGCTAACACGCTAGTCGTGTTGAGCTCGACTGCTGAGGACAGGGAGATCGAGGTTTGAATCTCGGTCAGATGAACTGGGGGGGGGG
>CABFOW010003377.1:18427-64676 GCA_902141385.1 Timema californicum
GAAAACTTAGAATATGAAAATTACAAGCAGAAAAGAAAAATCATCAGATGCTTCCTTTGACTTTCTGGGAACGTGCCATCCAAACTAATTTTAATCACTGCCTGGTTCTTGATAAGATGGCACATTATTTTTCTTCCATCAGTGTCACCAAGTACGACTGGGTGTACAATCCTTAATGCTGTGTTCCCAAAATCCACCTCTGACCTCCCTTTGAGAAAGAAGAGCAACTCAGTCAGGATGAACACTAACTATAGTGAACTACCACTTTGATGTTGGTGAAGAAAGAGTACCCAGAAATAGTAATGGACACATTTAATATACTCTGCTGTGCTTTTCAGCATTAACAAACATAAAAATAATAGAGACTTCCCAGTTGAACAGGAATGCTTGTGTGTTTGTATTAAATTTCAAGTTTCTCATTAATAGCTAAACAAATTTATTCTTGTTTCTTCCATTTCAAAATTAATATTGAGTTGAATTATTTTAGTTGTTTTTACAAGCAACATCACAAAGTCTCAAGTTTTGTGGCACAACTTCTTGAGACCACTGGTCTGGGGCTGAACTACCAAAGAGAAGATTGTCAAGATGTACATAGAACACTCTTGCATTAAGCTGTACTTGATATTATTGTTCTTACAGCCCTACTATTTCTTCTTTATCTACTCTTAATACTCTTCTCCATTCAACAACCAGTTTACTGAGTTGCTGACTAGACATTCCAATGATTGTCTGCATAATACCCTCTTGTTGGGTTCTTCTCTGACTCAACTCGCAGAGCCCTACTTAATAGTGAAAATATTGACTTCACACATTTAGTAAAATCTAGTGAAAACAGGATATTACTAAGTGGTATTTTTATTTTCAATGTGGTGTGCAAACTTGTTATGGGAAATATTTTCTTGCTTAAATTTAAAGCTTTCATTGCAAAATAAACTAGTCACAATCAGCAATATTATTAATCAAAAAGAGATCACTTTATATATTTTATTAATTAAAAACTAATGTTCTTTACCGATAGGGCTTCTTTGGTGCTGACTGACAGCTCACAGCTGACTTCTGAGAGTCACAATTTATCTAATTTTGACTGTCAGAAGTGACAGCTGCTAAATACTACATGTTTTTTCCAGATCACATGGTTCGGTGTAGGAATACATAATTTGGTCTGTTAACTTTTCAAAGCTGTCAGATGTCAGTCAGCACCAAAGAAGCCACGAGATACTGTAGATAGATGAGGTGGCTTGGATAGAACTAGCTTAAGATAGTGATACTTGTCTTGCTTTTGTAAGTGCGATAAAAACTCGTTAAGTTCCTAATGCGATAGATTCATTTTTGCCTCTGTTGCTCAATAAAGATTCTCTAAATCTTTGGCCTAAAGACATCGGTGAAGAAGAATATCATAGCAAATTCTGACAAAAAAAAATTAGTCCTAAATTTCTAAACCATTTAAATTTAAGTATGAGTTAAGTTATTTACCATTTTTAGACATAAAATTCCATTTGCTTACCGACCTTAAATATATTATATTTGGAAGAAGGTATAGGAAAGGTGGATAGAAACATATAAAAGGGGGACGAACACAATATGACCTTTACAATGAAAAGAACAACACAGTTCACACTTTACACTGCTGCCAATGGACAAATAGGTAATGGATGTCTCTTAAAGAAAATTGATCGTCACCGCCCAATCCCCTGACCTAGGTTTCATTCTCTTAAAGAAAATTGATCGTCACCGCCCTTAAATATAGAAATCCAACTTTTTTTTTAATGAAAGCCAATCATTCGTTTTACTAACCATATATCAGTTTTTTTTAAAATTAAGTCACTCAAGATAAGACCAAGACTGGTATATTTAAGAGTGAATTGAGTGTGCAGGGTGCAAACATACATACTAATAAGTCTTGAGTGCACTAACCAATTGTGATAGTGTGCTAGGTGCATTGTAAGGACATGTTGGTTACCACAGGGTTTGATCACAAGATATGCAGTATTATCCTGGCGCTGGACCAGCAGTCTCCCAACATCGCTGCTGGTGTACATCTCAACAGACATGATGACGACGTGGGGGCAGGTGACCAGGTGATTTGCTCCCTCCCTCCAATAATTATTTAATAACACTTTTACTAGCTCAACATTTAATTATGACATCTACTTCCAATACGTTGACTGTTATTTTAGTAAAAATACAAAATAAAATACCATAATGACACAATAATAAGCCACATTTTCCCCCCAGAAATAGTTTTATTATAACCTCAATGGGAGCTACAATTGCACTTGCAGATAATAGGTACTAAATTTTGTGCATTTAGTAATACCAATATTTATTATATCAAAATTAGAGATGTCACGATACCTGTTTTTCTCAATTCCAATTCTTGAAATTTCCTTTTTCATTATTTTTACAAGCATTATTGCATAGAAAATCTGATGTGCCTGATACCCTCCTCCCCCCTCAATGCGAAACTTTAATTTGATCATTACAACACATGATCGCTTGAAACTTTAATCACACAATCTTAAAGAAATTTATTAAACACACTAAAGTTAAAATAAACTAAAAAATTAATTCATTAAATTGTGGATTTTATAATGGAAAGAAGAACATATTTCACACGTTACAAAAATTTCAAGTCATCCACCATAACTGATCCTAGGCGCATTAGCGATGAAGTTATGGCAATGATTTATTGATAATCTATTGAATTAAAATAAATATAACTTTTCTTGCACCATTTTTATGAACTATGTTAATTTTTGTTCTATTTTTATTAAACTTGTCTTATTCAAAGATCTAAATGAAACATTAGATATCGAATAGTGACAATATAATTACAGGAAAGTGGCCATCTTAACTTGATAGGAATATTGTAGCTTTCGATATACACGTTGTGATATATCAATTAAAGATAGATATATCGATATATTACAAAAAATTGCCATTCTAGTATACATATTAAATATCAATTGTTTATTTTGAATTGATTCATATATTCTGACAGTCTCTTCACTTAACCTTTTCCTTTAAAAATAGTGTGTCATAGTTGAGTTTTTCCCTCTTGATACTGTCATGTCAGATTGCTTGGGTTTTTGCATTCGAGTTGAGTATTTCTAAAAGTTCTCGGGTTCAAGTATAGGAGGGCTATTCATAATTTAAAAAATTAAAAAGTATATTAAAACACAAGTTATTAAAATATTTTTATAAATAGTAATTACTTTTGAAAAAAAGGTTAAATAACGGGAATATCGTTTTTTAAATTAGTAATAACACTTAGAAAACATAATTTAAAAAACAACACTCAAATAAAAAATGGTTTTGTCACTCATGTCTCTAAGGACATTGAATGCCTGGCCTCCGCCGTAGTTTGGATTCCACGTTAAACTGTAGGTCCTCCATTTCATCTCACAATGACCCTACCCTTACACATAAGCATGTCAAATGTGAATGGGTAGTAAGAGGCGGTGCTAATAATAATTATGCTTATTTAAGGACGTTAAAATTACACTAACAATTATAAAATAAAGTTGATAAAATTAATAATTGCTTGATGGCTTGGAAATGTAGGCCTATAACAAGACAGTGTAGAAACATTGTACAGTGATAGTGAGGAAATCCAACCTGATAGGATAGTTAGGTTAGGCCTGGATAGGAACAAACACATACTTATCTTCGTCTTAAATTGTTACACTTTACACTTCTTTAAAACTTCCAGTTGCACATTATTTTGAATTTTTGGAAATATTACTTTTTCATTAATATTTTTTCATATGAAAAATAAATATTTCCGAAAATTCAAAACAATGTGCAACTGTGGAAGTTTAAAAAAGTGGTAAGTGTAAGAAGAAATAAAAAATTGGGTTTATATCTAGGCCTAACCTAACTATCCTTTCAGGTTGGCTTCCTTCACTATCACTTTACATTATTGTAGAATGTTTCTAAACTGTTTTGATAAGTAGTCAATATAGTATAAGTTTTAATAAGCTGATATTTCCCCATAATATGCTTCATTAACTTAATTTAATGTATAAGAAAACATAAGAATCATAAACAATTGGAAATTTGAAGTTTTTCGTGTTTCGTTTATTATTCCTTAGTGTATAGAAATTTACCTCATTTTAATGTTTATTACTTATAAAAGTTGATGCTCATACTTTAAGATTAAAAGTAATATTTCCAGCTAACAATATGAAATAGTAGCTTTTTAGTATAAATGTGGCAAGTTTGGTGAAATATGTAATGCATTAACTAAGTGGTTTTAGAGCTCTTTTATGTTATTAATGTGAAAATTTTAATTGATTTTTAACGTTTTGTAAAGTAAGCGAATGATTCATAAGGGGAAAATCTGATGTTTCAATTAAATAGACTATGCTTACTAATTGCGTCTTAAAAATGGTTTATTAAGTACATCAAGTAGAAGCTTGAAAATGACAATCCAACAAAACATCGAATTCGAGCTTGTTGATTTTAATGTTTATTACTTATAAAAGTTGATGCTCATACTTTAAGATTAAAAGTAATATTTCCAGCTAACAATATGAAATAGTTAGTGCTTTTTAGTATAAATGTGGCAAGTTTGGTGAAATATGTAATGCATTAAATAAGTGGTTTTAGATCTCTTTTATGTTATTAATGTGAAAATTTTAATTGATTTTTAACGTTTTGTAAAGTAAGCGAATGATTCATAGACTATGCTTACTAATTACGTCTTAAAAATGGTTTATTAAGTACATCAAGTAGAAGCTTGAAAATGACAATCCAACAAAACATCGAATTCGAGCTTGTTGCTTAAGCTCAATATAGAGATAAAAAGTTGTGTAGGCTCGTCATTTTTGAGCTTCTACTTGAGGTACTTAATAATCAATTTTTAAATCTCAATAGTAAGCATAAAAGGTTTAATTAAGTTGATATCAGCATTTCCACTTACAAATCATTTTATTACTTAGAAAAATATTCTAAATTAATTTCAATTTTCACATTAATAACATATTAGACCTTTAAAACCACTTTCGACCTGTAAATTTATTCAATATTGTCGTCAATTTTGAATTATACTTGATTGAAGATGTTCACTTATATTACCATGACAATGAAATGAAAATAAAATATCTAAGAAGATTACTAAATAATTGTATGATTCTATTAACTATTTTGACCAGGTCCCTTTCTAAAATGATAATTTATGTTAAATTAAAAATGTAATATCGAAACATCTTATATTAAACATTTTCAAACCTAAGATATTTAAAACTAATATTAATTAATACATTTAGCTACAAAACTAGCCCTAGTTTATTTACTATTTAGTTATAGAATAATGTTGGTTAACCTGTTCAAAATCAAAGTTAATCTTATTTGTTGAAATACATATTTTACCAAACTTACCACATTTATATTTAAAAAACTCTTACTATATCATATTGTTTGCTAGAAATATTATTTTTAATTTTAAAGAATGAGCATCAACTTTTATAAGCGTTAAAAATTAAATTGAAGTAAATTTATCAATAAAATAATGCCTATCGAGAGCCCGTACAATGCACATGTTCTACTGCACATAAAGGAATGGAAATGGAACAAATGATGTGATCAAGCACGATTACACTAAGGAATAATAAAATACTAAACACTTCAAATTTCCAATTGTTTATGATTCTTATGTTTTCTTATACATTAAATTAAGTTACTGAAGCATATTATGGGGAAATATCAGCTTATTAAAACTTATACTATATTGACTACTTATCAAAACAGTTTAGAAACATTCTACAATAATGTAAAGTGATAGTGAAGGAAGCCAACCTGAAAGGATAGTTAGGTTAGGCCTAGATATAAACAAACCCACTTTTTTATTTCTTCTTACACTTACACTTTCCGCTTCTTTAAAACTTCAGTTGCACATCGTTTTGAATTTTTGGAAATATTTATTTTTCATATGAAAAGACATCAATGAAAAAGTAATATTCCTGAAAATTCAAACTAATGTGCAACTGGAAGTTTTAAAGAAGTGGAAAGTGTAAAAATTTAAGACAACATGAAAAGAGAAGTGTGTTTGTTCCAATCCAGGCCTACCCTAACTATCCTTTCAGGTTGGCTTCTTTCACTATCACTTACTTTACATCACTGTACAGTGTGTTCCAACACTGTCTTGTTATAGGCCTATATTTCCAAGCCATTATGCAATCATTCATTTTATTAACTTTGTTTTATAATTGTTCGTGCAATTTAATGTCCTTAAATATTAATAATAATTAGCTTCGCGTCTTACTACCCGTTTGCATTTTACACACTTACGCTTATGTGTAATTGTAAGGTTATTGTGAGATGAAATGGAGGACCTTCAGTATAACATGGAACCTGAACCAAGGTGGAGGCCTGGCATTAGATGTGCTTAAAGATATTAAGTGTTGAAACCATTTTAAGTGTTTGTTTTTTTATTAGAGCTTTACTTGAGTGTTCTTGTTTTTTTAAATTGTGTCTTATAAGTGTTATTTCTAATTTAAAAACAGATACCCAAGCTCGCAGAACCCTAGATCTCTTGCTTAAGCAATGAGATCAAAATAAGAGTACTCGCAGAACCCTATATACAACCATTCCATTTCAAATCTACCCATGAAAATTCACTTTAGAACTGAAGGTCATGGATTTGATTAACTTTGGCTATGCCTTACCAAGACATGTTTAAAAGTGATTTTCTTTAAACTTTTATCGCCCACCTATTTTTAAGTTATTACATTTTTTTAATTTGCCGAAAACCCCCAAAATTTGCTAGTTTCCATCAACTCAAATCACATTTACTACATACCTATAATAGCTACAGCCTTGATACAGGTGTCATTTTAGATCCCATTAATAGGGCTTTCATTTGTTATACAGCATCACATTATTTTATATTTAAAAAATCTACACTTCAAAATTCTCAATTTTGTTTAAAAAATGGAACTCTTTAAATAACATTAATTTTGTTTAAAAAATTGAACTTTTTAAATTTTCAAAAAGTTCTCACTCAAAGGTACATATGTTGTAGCCATTCAGTACACAAATTTAAATCTTCTTATTAGCAATGACAAGAAATTAAACTACTCAGATTTATTTGTCTACAATTTATATTGATAAAATCATGTTGTGAAATTTTATGAATCCCATAAAATACAGAGGTGTGTGTCACACAGCATGGGCTCAAAACATTCAAGCTTTGGCATGCACACACATGTGTGAACTGTGGTTTGGCTTTGTGTGTTAACTTCGGTTTGTTTGAACTGTATTTAGTTAAACTTTCATATTTATTTATTGAAGCTATTTCATTTTTAGGTTTTCTGCAAAATTGAGAATACTGACAACCTGTATAGTAAAAAGTGCATTATTGTGAAGCTTTATTAAGTTCAATCAATAAAATGCATGGTAATAATTATTTAATTTCACAAGAACTGCAACAGAGGACTCTCATGAAAATAGATTTCACTTACAGCAGTTCACAGAAAACTACTAAATAAAAGTGGAAGATAATACACATTTTAGTTGAACCTAAATAAAAAAATTTGATAACTAGATTTATTATTTATTTATCACCGGTCTTACTACCCCTTCAGGTTATAACTTAAGTACTATTTACACTAATGGACTTTATCTCCCCGTCCTCAGTAGTCGAGCTCAACATGAACAACTAGAGTTATTAAACAAGTAAAAAGAATTTCCTAATTTTCAAGAGGATTTAAGGATTCTTTCCTAACTCCAATCTGCACAAAGTGCATACTTTCATTTTATGTGGTTTGATTTCCCAATTTAGTAAAACCATACACGCATTTATTTTCATTTGTTTAATAAATCTAGTTCAAAGTAGTATCTAGTTTTAACTAAGAGGTGTGTTATCTGTCACTAACTGGTTTTGCACACCCCCAATATTAAAGTAATAACTAGGCTATGTAAATGCTAGAATACCTTGATTATTTAACAATAAGACTATTTCAAAATACACATAATACCTAACCACACTAATCCCACTTCCTTATCCTTGCATACTTCCTTCGCTTCAACAACATCCATACACCGAGTCATACATTCTGTTCTTAAAAATCATAAGTAAAGTTTTTAGATCATAGGATAAGTGTTAGAGTTATTTAGTAGTTATGACACTGCTTAATATCCAGCTAATTTTCTAGTAAACATGATATTACAGCAGATACTACTACTTCACTGTTACTCTCTTTTGTAGACAGCTGTCTTTGTTTTGTGGAATGTTTGGGTGAAAGGTATTTTAAAGCTTAGAGCTTGAAAGATTCGGAGGACAGACATATTCTACTTTGTTTGGGGCATGTAAATGAGGGATAAGAAGTAGCTCGCCAAGGCCAACTATTTATGAGAGATAAATTTAACGGTTAGTACCAAACAAGGAGTAATCTTAAAAAGGGTTGTTAAACTAAAGAACCTTAAAGTGGTGTCATTTTTAGAGAATATTTTTAATGTGTTTCAAACCTGTCTAACATTTTACAGTTTCAAACTCTGAGAACATTTAAGCAGTGTCAAATTTTATTTTTAGTGTCTTTTTACACTCTTTAAATTTTTTAAAGAAATTAACTAATAAAAATAATTTTCATAGATAATTATTACCATAAAAAGCTTAATAAAATTAACCATTCAATTTGTATCATGTGAATCAAGGACATAATCAACTATTGAACAAAGTTTGAAATCTCTAGTAATTCACTACTTTCTCAAAACAGAACTATTAAATATATGCAAAACAGTAGTTAGAGCAAATAGACAAACATTATTATAGAAAAATATGACTAGAAGTCATGGCATTAACAAACCTTACTGACCTGTTTTAACACTTTTACTGCGGACAGAAAATACATGTCCATGCTTGAAATACGGGCCATTTTTAAGCATATTTGAGATTATTCTAGTAACAAAGTAAATATGGTATGATACATGCATCCTTTTAAAATTAAGATTATGCTCTTTAATTTGATATATAGATGAATAATGCATTATAACAAAATTGCATGTCATTTTTAGCAAAAATAAAAATTGGACCAATATAATTTTTTTTCTAATAAACTCCGGTGTAATTTTAAAGTGCCAGTGCTAAAGTTAATATTAAACATTACTAAATATCAAAGTAACCAGCACAAAATGTAATCCCCCCCCTCTTTTTTTAATAAACCAGTTTAAAACAGTGCATTACACACACCAACTTTGCACATATAAAACTGATATATCTCGCTTACCAGCTTTTCCCAGTTTCTTTTTTGTCCTTTGCTTAACAAACTTAGCACTTTTTTTTTCTACCTGGAGGTATTGGGATCAATTCAAAACACGAATTTGGTTAGTCTGTCCCTTCCCCAATAAACACTTTCTTTGTAATTTGGCAAATATTACTTCATACATTATAATTTTCATCGTGGAAACACTGCCATTAATGTAATGCTATAGCACAGTTACCTTTTATACAGATAGTATCAGCATAAAATGGACCACTAGATATGAGTATAATCCCAGATATTTAGTATAGATGGGTCGAATCCACTTTCTCGAATTCGAATCTACATTTTATTTTCAAATCTCGAATCCTAATCCTACCAAATTGTTTGAAAGTTTAATGATTTTTTACAAATAGACCTACATTATGCAATATAGGCCTAAACTGTAAATTAATATTCATTTCAAACCTGTTTTCTATTTTAATCAACCCCAACCACCCCTCGCAAAATACAGGTTAAAATCCAGCCAAATTAAACAATCTAGACTCATATTATTGTTTAAAAATCAAAATTTGAGTGTCTTTTAGTTATTTTTAAAAGTGTTTTTAGAATGAGTTAAGTTTCTCAAAAATATGTGAAATAAACAGATTAGCCCTAGTTATCCTTTGATCAACTTTAATCATCATTAAAGGATATTTTATTGTATTAAGATATTAAAAATATCGTTTGTATTTTTATTTTTGCTAAGGACTAAAACATACTTAACAATTAAACATACATAGGAAATTGTGAACCCAATAATGCCTAAGTGTTTTTTATTATCATTTTCTTATATATCCACTATCTATTTTCTTGTAGAAAACAAATGTATTTTATTCTTGCGATGATTCGTTTTCTGAGAATACATTCTATTTAAAACTTCAATTACATACGAGGTGTGGCTATTAAATAACCGGACTAATGCTGCTCCCAGCAAACTGCGAGCGTGCTGCGACATGTTTGAACATGACTGTGTCTGATGGTCCTTCCCGCACCCTTAGCTCGCTAGACAAGCCACAGGTTGCTCAGTTTGACTCTAGCAGTTGATTGAATTAGTTTTTGCACTAGTGGCGCGTCGGAAAAATGCCAAGTGGTCAGGCGCAGTAACGAGTTAACCTAAAGTTTCTTTTTAAACTAGGGAAAACTGCCACAGAAGCTTATGCAATGTTGAAAATTAATCTACGCTGATCGTCGTCTGAGCATCCGAGGGCTTGCTGAAATGACAGGAATAGACAAAGAAAGTGTTCTACATATTTTGCATGAATCATTTGGGATGCAGAAGGTTTGCGCAAAAATAGTGCCGAAACTCTTTACTCCTTAGCAAAAGGAATCAAGACAACATTTGCACTGACATCCTAAACACCTGATCCAGATTTGTTAGACAAGGTGATTACTTGTGGTTTTTTACTTATGGTTCCGAAACAGGCAATCCATGGATTGGAAGAGCCCAAGCTCGCCAAGGCAAAAAAAAAGCCAGGATGATCAAATCCAAATTCAAAGCAATGATGATGGTCTTTTTCAACATTCGTGGCATTGTCTACGTTCACTGGGTACCTGAGGATCAGACGCCAATCAACATTTCTACATCGAGGTTCTGACGGCTCTATGTGAGCTTGTGAGAAGACGAAAACTCGATTTGTGGAAGACCAAGTCCTGGATCCTTCACCAAGACAATGCACCAGCCCATTCTGCCTTGTCTGTGAAAGCGTTCCTCGCAAAATACGGCATCACCGTGTTGGAACATCCACCGTACTTGCCCAACCTTGCCTCCTGTGACTTTTTTCTATTTCCCAAGGTCAAGTCGGTGCTGAAGGGGACAAGATTTGAAAGTGTGGAAGCAGTTAAAGCAAACGCGATGAATGTTCTCAACCAGCTGACAGAAGAGGACTTCCAGCACCAGCACTGCTTTCAACAATGGAGCGGTGTAGGGATTGCCAAGTGGAGTATATTGAAGGCGATAAAACCTCTGCTGTAATTGGTGACGAATAAAATGTGTTATGACTTCAGTCCGGTTATTTAATAGCCATACCTCATATTTAGAAAAATAATAACTCAGTTAAGATCAATAATGGATTAGCAAGTCATTATTTGATTCTTAAAACTCGAGCCCTTACTAAGTGATCAAATTACCTGAATTAATTTTAAACAAACAATCTATATATGATACATAGCCCAGTAGGGATAAATAAACAGTTTTATCGTTTTCTGACTGTTGACAGTATTTATTTTTCATGAAACCCAATAGAAAGCTTAACTTAAGGATTGTATGCAATAAATTGGGGTTCTTTCCATAGTTGTAGATAATTAAAAATTATTTGGGTAGTAAGAATTAACAGTATCTTTATTTTTACCATCACTCTGGCGAGTAATCATATATGTCATGGCGGCTGACTGTATCATTTGCCAAGTGTTCTTATTTCTTTTTTTAAAAAAGCCGTAATTTGTTTTATTTATTTCGAGTTTATTTTCAATTCTAGTCTTGATTTTCAGTTTTTGAAGAGTTTTTATGTGTTCATTAAAATATTTACAAGATTTTTCGTGAGGTGAAAGTTTTAGAAACGAGCATGTGCTGAAACGGTCGATTCCAAGTTTCCCATAGAGGTGGGAGTGTAGGGTACTAGGTACGTAAGATTTTCCACACCATAACAATTGTTATTTTTAAAGAAGATTTTATTCGTGTTTTTCTCTTTTGTTCAACACAATAAATATTACTGATTAAGTTGTGCTTTTCAAGTAGCCCAAACTAAGTAATTTTGAATTCAAAATATTATGCTTTGTTTATGAGGTGAAAGATTTGATCATCAAATCCAGTAAAACACTGAATCCTTGAATCTCGAATACTTGTCAGGATTCGTTGGATTCGAAGATTCGAGTGGCCCTTCTCTAATATTTAGTACTTTTTTTGGAGGTTAACATTAAATATCACTATTTATACTTTAATCCATTACTATGATTCGGAAGTATATGACCTTAAGAATTGTGAAATATGCATGCAAATACACCCTTAAAAATACCAATATATGACCTAAAAATCAATAAATATGCCCTCAAATTTATGTTAATGATGATAATATTAAAAATATACCTCAAATCAAGGAAGTAACTTGCAGTAAAAGCAATTAGCTGACTGATATTTAATTACTGATCTGACAAGCTCATAACTAATTCATAGACTATTTTAAAGATAACTAGGAAAGCCTTTACAATATAAAATGCAAAGAACGTGTGACATTAGAAATATGAGTCGGTTAAGTAATTTTAATTGAAATAGGACTTAATGCTCTCCAAATTGTGTAAATATTACATAAAATTGAAAATTGCTTAAAATATACACTTGAATGCAAAATAAAATATATGTATTTGGAGTCAGAGTAGTATAAAAAAGTTTATATTTCATTACGCAGTAAATTGGGGATGAAATTAAAAATATGATGTCATAAGCATCAAAGCCATACTTATTAAGATACCTAAATTTCGATGGATCAATTCTTTGTTTTTGGCCTTTAAAGATTTCACGCTATGCCCAATCAAGGACAGTAATGTCAATGGACCTTGCTATAGGCGGTCATGTTTTGTCTAAATATAAATTCACAATCAATTATTTAAATATTGCTATTTGTAAAAATCAAAGGTAATTATATTGAGATAGGCATTACTAAGTGTAAATTGTTAATAAATAGTTAAAAACACAATATGAACAAAAAATGTAGATAGTTTTATACAAGCTCTCTACTGTTACTGTATCATGGGACTGCAGGTATTCTTGCATGAAAGACGCAAAATCAGAAAAATATAAAGAAGGGTATCTTAAATTTTCGAAATACCAAACGCCAGGCATAGGTAATTAATCTTGAATACGGTCATAGAATTTTTAATATGCATTGGCAAAATACATGCGAAGAGGCAGTTTAGTTACTTTGTGCAAAATTTGACATTTTTTGTTATTTATAACAATGTTCCGAAAAAAGAATGACCCTTAAGGAATATATATGCAACATAAGAAGGGCTGCCACCTGTCTGAAAAATAGAAATGTCAGGGAATTTGGTTTGACCTGGAAAAATCAGGGAAATGTCGTGTAATTTTTCAAATTTTCTAAAAATTACTGGGATTTTAAAATATCTTTGAATCGATCTTTTAAAAGTTTTTAACTCGTTGGCTAAAAACCTACTTTTACATTAACATTTTTCTGCTTTTTGATTAATTAAAATTGTGATCGTATTTTGTGAACTTCACAGTGAAGGCTATTGTGGAATTAAGTAAACCAAGAACATCTGATCGTGTGTAAACATCAGCGTATGCACTATGCTCACCGTTCTAGTTGTGAGAAAAGCTTTTGATATGAAACTTAATACTCATGCGGGCATTTGATATTTAGGGTTTTTAGTTCCACTGCGGTTTATAATGATTTATCATTTGGAACTCTTTTTTTTAAATGTTTTAATCATTGATTATCTTACTGCTGGCCCTTTGAGCATGCTCAAATAAAGATTTCTTTTAGTGTTTCTCAATTTTAAAATTACATATGTACGGTATTTGTTTTGATGTCCAAATCGTTGCTTCCCAACCACCTATTATTTACAACTAGAAATCAAATGTTTTGTGTAAATGTGTGAAAAGTGCGCCCATACCCCAAAAACAAGCATCAAATAAATATGTAAAAGATGAATTTATTTGTTCATGATGGGCCCAGGCCCTTCAGTTTTTTTTATCTTTAGTAAACGTGGTCATCATTAATTTAATGAGTTGGGGGGGGGGTAAAGACTACTTGCATTGTATGTAATGATAGGAAGGTTGAGGTTTGAATTCCTGTTTGGGGCACTTGTGGTGGTTTACACATCCTCTCTCCATGCTAATGTGTGTACTACTTTTCTAAGCTACCTTCTCATTCCTGCCACATTATAATTAGTTGTTGGGACTATTAAATTTTAGTCTGGAAATGTCAGGGAATTTCATTGTAAATACTAGTGGCAAACCTGATAAAGTTAATAATAATTGTGATTTAGCTACAGCTAAAGTTTTACTTGTCAAGTACTGTGAACTTTGTGTGATAAATGTGATTCTTATGGTAAACAACAAACATGACTCATGATAAACATCATCTTCAAATGATTAACAAAACACTTCAGTGGTCGCATGGTCTAAGGCTCTACTCTCGCTATAGACTAGATTGTCGATGACTGGGAGACCTAGGTTCGAATCTTGGCCGAGAAAGATTAAATGCCAATTTTTTATTTTTTTTTAAATTAAAATTTACTTTATATTTTAAAATAAATTGAAACAATATTTTTCGTTTTGAAGTTAAAGCTAATAAACGTTTGATTCATTTTTCTGCTGTTATAAACTTGGCACATCCGTAATTAATATAATGAACTCTACAGGTATCTTTCTAAGGTCAAGTCTTCATTAGATTATGGAAATGGATTGCTAATTTCTATCCTAAGTTAAATCATTCAAAATGTTGAATTACAATTTTTAAAATGTATAAATGAGAATTTTGTCTCACAAAAAACATTATAAGAATTACCTATTGCACACTGTGAAAATTTTACTAGGTCCTATTTTTGTAGCCAGTTTATCCAACAAAGTGTTGTTTTTAAATGTTAAGTATTGTAATCCCCAATGTGTGTATAAATAGGAGAACACTTTGAAAGATTTGAGTGTCTAGATACTATACAGTTGACAGTTTTAGATGTTAGTCAATAAGTAATATACTATTGTATTCTGTCAATTAGCGTGGCACAGTCATGCTTTGTGGAGGTTTGGTTGCATGATGCATGTTGTAATGGTTTGTCATTGATTCATACAGGTGTTTTATGTAGATGCAAGCTTAAAAGTTCCCACATTGTGCTGTATAATTAATTCTCATATTAATTTCAGCTAAAGATTATATTTCAGTTTTAAAGTAGACCTAATACCTATTGTTTTTTATGTGGATTATTTTCTTAATTATTTATAGTTTTTTAATTCTCATTTTAACTACCTATTCATTTGGAAATCTATTACATTTATTTTACTTTGTCATTTAAATAGATTGCGTTTCTACAGAGACATTTTTTATTCTACTCAAACTTCAGTTCACCACAGTGGTTTAAATTATTAATTCTAATTGGACAAATCTAGTGTTTTTTTCTCTTTATTTTACTCCAATTTTTGATAAGGGCAATAATGTTGAAGCATAGAAACTATTGTGTTTATGTGTGCGTGTATGTGACTTTTTGCTATAGAAGCCAACATATTTTGCCCACATTTTGCAATATTTCCCCCTCCACACAGTTCTCACTTGACTAGTTTCTTTTCTTATTTTCTCAATTTACATTATTGTGTAGTCATTGGGCCTCCTCATTGTCAAATAATTACTGGTTGTAGACATTAATCTAATAAAGTTGAGTCATTTGTATTGATATTTTTATAAAAAAATTCATCATACTCATAATCACCTGTCAGTCTGGCCAGATCAGTTTAATAAGATTCTTTCTTCATCCTTCAACCCATTCCTAATCTTGTTTCTGTGACAGCTAACATGCGCCTCACAAACTTCATTGTCCATGTTCCTGCTGCATGTGTGACTACATACAAAGTACACCCTGTCCAACATTATTTACACTTCAAGGGCACTTTCTTCTCCATAGCAGATCTCTTACACCCATAGAACAACTCTCCCTTCTGTCCTCTTCTCATTACATCCTTTATATTCCACCTTTTGCCTCGATCACACTTGTGAGATATCTAAAAGTTCTGTAATTTTCTCAGCTTTACTCCATCCAACTTAATAGCATTATTGGGCCTTATCCTTTTCCTCGTCATTACAATCACTTCACACTTTGCCATGCTAAAATTCACTTTCTCATTCTTGTAGTCAGCCAGGTAAGGGCTCCTAAAAAAAAAGGTTGGGACTCATTGCTTTGTAGGGTTGTTAAAATACTAATAAGCTTAATGCAGGATTATTCTATGTACATCTTAAAGAACATTAATGCTTTAACTTCTCTCTCAGGTAGGTCAGCATGAAGTGAGCAGATGGGAAGTGGATTTTACATATAAAATTATAAACATTACTGAATCTGCACATCCTAATCTGTGTTTACAATTCTTTTTTAAAAAACTGTAGTTAAGAATGTTGGACTTTATATCATAATTAATGTATATGTCACTATTAAATTATATTTAGAAGTTATTAATTTAATATGGCTTGATTATTTTACCTCTTTAAAATATTTAAAACATTTTAAATACCCATCTCATATTTCATTAAAAAAAATTAAAATAGGACTAGTACTTTTTTGTTTTTTTATTAAGATAATCAAGTTTAAAAATGGTGCTATCTGATATCTGTCAAGGTGGTTAGGATAAGGGGGTTTGGGAGAGGTCACCTGATGGATGGTTGAAAGACTGATTGGTTGTTAGTATTATTAATAAGGTACAGTTTGGTATCTTGCCAACATGGAGACTAGAACTTAATGAATGTCTGTTACACTATTTCCTTGAAGCAGAGTGTTATGTTACCCTATGCTAGAGAGACACACCATCACTCACAGCACTATGACAACTGCCATGTTGCTGTCACAAACACATTTACAACAACTCAACTCTCCACTCAGATACAGTGTTAAAATTATCTCACACCCCTCAATGACAACACTAATATACATCACTAATCATTACTTTTAGAGAATGTATTGATTCTGACTGATTTCCATGATTGGTTGTAAATTGTCAGGGCCTGATGTTTGGCTACGCTACAGACGAAACGGAGGAGTGTATGCCACTGACAGTGGTGTTGGCACACAGACTGAATCAAAAGCTGGCAGAGCTGAGGCGTAGTGGAGAACTATGGTGGGCACGACCAGACTCCAAGACACAAGTAACTATCCTCTTCCTGCTTATCATTTATTTGCTGTATAAAAGTTGAAAAACAAGTTCTAAAGAATTTATAGCATGCAATTTGATAGTTATTTTCTCATCAAAAACATGTATCTCTTTTTACTTTATCTTTACATTATAAATAGTGAAATTAATTTGATAGTCAAAAAAATTTAACTCCAGATTTTGATGAATTTCAATGTTTCATGACCCCCCACCCCCCTTCCTCCAGATCCGAAAAAGTGGTTTTTGCATTTTCGTCTGTCTATATTTTGGGCTAGAGACTAAACTATTTTACTGATCCGACTAAAACTTAGTATATCTTTCCAGGTCCTTTGACCTTAGTGTAACATATACTCTAATTTGGCAGTGTTGTAGAGGGCTGGCGATGGTGGAGCATGACCGCTACAAACACTCATGTCAGATAATAGTTCATAACTTTTCCGCATTTGATTTAAAATTCTAGGTATTCAGTCAGATCAAATATTTATAAAGATCAAACACTTGCTGTTCATAGGTTTTGATTCATCTAATTTTCATTAGTTAAAACAGTTTTGAAAGGAAATAACAAATAATAATTTTTTTAATCAAAGTACAATACTTAAAATCTGTTTTGTTGAAAAAAAAAGATTCTTTAATTCAAAAATGTTCCTACTTATGCACGATTCCCCTTAAAGTTCAAGACAGACAGTTTTCAAGATGTCCGCCACAACTCCCATTGTTTTCTACCTGATTTACAATCATTGGATACTATTTAACAAGTTTCAATTTTCAAACTTCTCCAAATAAGAATGCTGCAACTTAACATTTATAAGAAACTAGGCTTTTTTTATCGAAAATTTATGCCTTAAGAAGGGGCCAAAGCCGAAATAGGCGTGTTAAGTTTCTTTTAATAAAATAGGCAAAAACCAACAATAGTCAATTATAGGCACTCTAAGATAACTTGTGGTACACATAATATGAAATGAGAAAATATTTCAATGGCCTATGTTTTACGACCAAAGAAAAGGCAAATACACAAAATCTGATCACACATGATGGGTCTCATCCACTTTTACTAGAATCTAAATCTTATAAAATATGCTAAGCTAAGTCTCAACTTACCCATATGGTAGGATTTTTTCTTCTCTTCTCATTTTGTTCACATTCAAAAGTACTAAATTAATAGTCTGTAGTTCTGTTATGACCTCCCCATCAAATTAGTCTTTACCACTAGAAACCATTATAATAGCATTAAAAACCAATTCATACTTAGTATTTAAAAAAATAAGATTGAGTCTCAAAACACATCCAAACAAATTATCTAATTTTCTTAATAATTCAAGAGTCCCATTCTTAATACATTTTAGTATATATACTTACTAGTTGATAGACTTTTTATATATATATATACACACTAGCCCCATGACTTCTTTGGTGCTGACTGACAACTCACAACTGACGGTTGATGGCTTTGAAAAGTTACCAGACCAAATTATGTATCCGTACGCCAAATCATATGATCTGCAAAAACATGTGTTTAGCAGCTGTCACTTCTGACAGTCAAAATTTACGTATATACTTAAATGTTGACTGTCAGAAGTCAGCTGTGAGCTGTCAGTCAGCACCAAAGAAGCCATGGGGCTACTGTATATAATGTTACCGGTCATACCCGATTCCAGGACAAAATAGATTGGACTAGGCCGGATTGATACATCCTAAGAGCCTCAGGATGTACCTGAAATCTTGGCCTAGCTCATAGGATGAATAAGTTAAGCCTACAATTTTAATAGACCAAACCAGGTTTAGGTTAGCTGGGCACTGTCCAATTTTGATTAATCATATGGGTTAAGAAGAATGAAAACTAATACTGCCTAAAAAGTTAATCCTACAAGCGACAGGATGTATCACTTCGGCCTAGTCCATCGGGTTTGGACTGTCGCACATCAAGGCATTACATTTTTGGTCCCAGGCTGCCAAATGCAGCCAAACATTTGAGTTAAATGGCCAAGGTTTTTTTAAAAATGTGTTTCAAACCAGCGTGTGTGCCTTGGAAAGTGCACACTTTCAAACTTCCGTTTAGACGACAGGATTTTCCCTGCATTGGAAGAAAAAAACAACTTGAGTCACACCCTCCATGGAAACCTCACCTTTGATTGGCCTACCAAGGAAAAAATTCTTCAATTTGGCCTAGAAGAAATAAAGAAGCTCTTCATACTTGAACCCAAGCCTATTTAATGAGAAAGTGGATCTTTTGTTAGCATTGTCCAGAATACAAACTTTTATTTCCAGCACTGACTTTGAATCAGTTGCCGGAGAAGATTCATAGTGAAAAGTGTTCAACAAGATTCCCCAATTTGCTCGGATTCTCAAATTTTGATTTCATTGCTAGGATATTATTATTTGGTGTCAATAAAGTAAAAATGATAAATGTCAACTGACAATCATGAAAATACATTGATTACATTTCTATTCAGTCAACCGAAGGTTTTGCTGGCATTTTAACTGGTCAAAGAAAAGAATTACACTTATAATTTAAGTTCAGTGGGAATTAATTAAATTAGCATTGGCAATTATCTAGATTTCACACAAGCTTTGTGAATTAGATAAATAATTCTAATAGCTATGCCTATTTGGTAAGATGGTAAGAATGGTTCTTTTTGGTCAAACATAAACAAATATATTATTAGTATAGAAATAGTTTAGTTCTATTCACATGGTCATAATAGTTAATAGCTATCAAGCCAATCAACTTTATTTCTTCATTTAAAAAGTTTGTCATCTGATGCTCATAACAAATATAGAAATTTGGCCTTTTCTCATGTTTCCTACATCCTTAATTAAAGATACTCCACTGTGGAAAAATGCTCTCTAATCTTGTTTGCCACCTTATAGGTTAGACTGACTAGGTAAACAATAATTTAAATTTATTTTTCAGTTTTTAAACCTTATGACTACATATTTTAGTGGTTTTTGTAAAGCAGCATGTTCCTTAGATCCACCCTCGGGGCTCCTGGTGGTCCAATTTGTTATCGGGGGTGAATGAGTCATAGACATGCTACAATAATATACCTCCACCTCCAGAACTTTGCCTTCCTCGCTTCTGTTGGTCTGGTAGATTGACTGGTGGTGGGGACAGTACAGGCTTAAATTTCTCATAAGTCACACTATTCTTAAGAATGTCTCTTTTTTTTTCAATCATTTCCACCATTTAAACTTTCTCATATCTACCCTAAATATCTTTCAAACAACGCCAAAACTCCACAATCTCCTAGTACATGCATAACTTGTGTAAGCCTTTACAATACCCATCTAATCTAGGGCCTGAGTGTTGAAGATGATTGTTTGGGGTATTTATTTGGGTTTAAGAACAAGATAAAATGTTAGTCCATTAAAACTTTTGCATAAAGCAAAGATAGTAGTCCAGTCATTTCGAATATGTTAGGTCTGAGCAAAAATGTCTTGAATGAATTGATATTTAAAAACTATAAACACAGCGGAAGTTCAGGAGATTTAAAAAATTTGACCTTAAAATATCTAACAGTTAAAAACTAATCCACCATTAACTTGTACTAAATTTAAAATCTCAGCATAGTAAATAAATAAAAACAAACTGCTTCTGAAATATGTAATTTTTATGAATGGTTAATATTTAAGAGTTTAAAAAGTATTCATTTGGTAATATTGCAATATTTTGATGTTTACTATAACAAATTATTAAGTCAAATATAAATTTAAAAAAATAGAATCAGTTATGTTAAGAAAAAAGTTGGTTTACTCAAAAAAGTTCTGAGCCACATTTCCCCTTATTTTAAATGATAAGACTAAATGGTTTGTGTGGTTTGTGAACTGAAAAGGCATTTAAATAATATATATCTCTTTGAAAAGGAATTTTGCAAAACTATCATTGGTCAATTAGATAAACTCGATAAATGAGATCAAATATCAGGCATATAGAATCATTCAGTATTAGACAACTTAACTGCATGCTTAGGCCATTCACATATTACACTAAATCAAGGACACTAACTAAACTTGGAAGGCAAGTTTATCCAAGAATACATCTATATTAGCTTCACTCAATGCAACAGGCTGGGTTAGTAACCCTGACCTTCCAACTTGATCTGGGGGGAATAAACTAGTTGAGTTGGATACACTATATTATGAATCCAAATATTCAATTTTACCTTCAGTATCATTATCTGATTCTTGTAAAAAAAATATGAACCTAAGAATAAATCCTATAATGTATTCACTCTAACATTCATATGATTAACACAAGAATGAATAGGTCCATAGGCAATAATAGTATTTATTGGGAGGATAGAGAACCAGGTCTGTACCCAAGGTGTTTTTTGGAGTATCAAGTCAATACAGTAATACAAATCATATTTAATTTTAATACAGTTTTGATTAAATTATATTCATTGGTTTTGAAAAAGATGTGTTACATTTAACTATTAGAAGAGTGCAAAAAATAATTTTTTACCCCTCTTACATTTTCATCGATTTGAAACCCCTCAATAGTTATTTAACACCCATTTAAGCTCTCTTAACAGACATAAGTTGACTGGCAAGCTAGTTCCTCCCCTCAAATACGGTATAGTAGAATAAAACTATAAATCTTTCAAGCTCTCTTGCTTGCTGAATTTAAAAATGAGTCGTGTTTTTCTAAACTGGTTTTTCTCCTTACAGTTCAATTCCCTCACGCCTTCCCCTAAGTTTGTTACAGAATACCCGCTAAATCAATAAGCGTATTTGCTTTATTTCCCGCCCGTACTCTTGACTGCCATGATGTCAGGAATGGAAGAATTCACAATGTTTTCCGGGACATTTTGTATCCTATCTACACTTAAAATTTGGTCGAACTTTTTTTTACATAGATCTTGATAAAAATTTACACATACTTATAAGAAAATTATAATTTATATGAGGTGTGGCTACTAAATAACCAGACTCATATTTTTGCCATTTACCTGAGATCTCTGCAACAACCAGCAGGGTCAGATATTGATGTATGTTATTTTCTCCCTCTACCTTCCAAATTTCAAGGTTGTGTGATCGACAGTTCAGGCGTAACCTTAGTGTACCTGAGCTCTCTCAGAATTATGTTGAGTGTAAAAGGTGAGCAGCGTGTCAGGTGAAGTTTCTTGTAAAACTTGGGAAATCTGCTACATAAACATACAATTAAGTTAAAGCAAGTTTATGGTTATCAGTCTTTATTTTGTACTCCGAGTGTTTGATTGGTTTAAACAATTTGAGGAAGAGAGGAAACAGACCGGTGACGATCCGCGCCCCGCCTGTCCTTGCACATCAAAAACAGATGCTAATTTTGATAAGGTGAGTGAAATTGTTCCAAAAAAATCTACGCCTGAGCATTCTAGCAATTGCTGACTAATATCTAAAAAATTTACATGAAAATTTACACATGAAAAAAATTTGTTCGAACATGGTGCCAAAACTATTTACTCCTGAACAAAAGGAAACTCGAATGAAGATTAGTGCTGAAATCCTTCATTACATAGAAATTGATCCAAACTTTTTAGAAAATGTGATAACTTGTGACTAAGGGATTGTTCACATTGATTGGGTACCTGCAGGTTAGACTGTTAACCACGTTTACTATAAGGAGGTTTTGACAACCCTTCGTGAACTCATAAGACCTGAAATGTGGAAGAAGGTCTCGTGGATCCTTCATCAGGACAACGCACCAGCACATAAAGCACTGTCTAGCCAGAGGTTTTTGGCGAATCAAAAGATTCTGGTGTTGGAACATCCACCTTACTCACCTGATCTAACACCGTGTGATTTTTTTTTATTCCCAAAGATCAAATCTGCACTAAAAGGAACCAGTTTAGAATCTTTTGATGCTGTGAAGGAAAAGGTGACTAAGCTCATGAACAGCCTCTCGGATAATATTGCTCCTAACAGTGAAAGATTTCTATGGTAAGGTGTAGAGATCGAGGAGGGGACTACATTGAAGATGATATATTCATTGAGTAATTTGGTAAATAAAAATTTTAAAGCATCAGTCTAATTATTTAATAGCCAAACCTCGTAGTTTTCCTAATACTATTAAATGTATAAAATGTCCTTTCTTTCAAATATGCTTAATATTTTAGGCATTTTAATTAAGTTGCAAAACAAATAAACTTAAATGAAAGGTTAATTTTTTAAATCATTATGAATGCATATGGAAAATGTTATTTAGGTCAATTTTGGCATAAACTAAATTTTATTCATCATATATGAGGCTGTTAAAAAACTTTGAATTTTGTGTTTATAAACAGTTTTATTTTATCACCCACCTCGGTGGCGTGTTTGGCTTACGCACTTGTCGTGTTGAGCTCGACTGCTGAGGACGGGGAGATCGAGGTTCGAATCTCGGTCAGGTGAATTTGTTTTTTTTCTAAATGGTTTTCCACTCTCCCTCCACGCAAATGTGGGTTCACTTCCTCTAATTCAACCTTCCCAATTCCTAATCCATTAGCGTAATTAGTACTTAAAGCGTACAACCCAAACGTGTATTAAGATGTGGTAATAAATACATATATTTATTTCATCAACCTAAAAATATCTAGCTGTTGTTACTAAGACCACGAAACAAATTTTTGTTGTTTCAAAGGGGATTTTTTTGAAAACACGGTCCAAAAAGTAGGTGTTATTGATTATGATACATTGGCTGTAGGAGTTCCTTTAGCAAACATTCTTTCCCTTTTAAATGAAGATACCAATACATAATGAAGTTAGTTTAAAGTCTGTGTGTGTTGCAGGTGACTTGCGAGTACTTCATGTCTAACGGAGCTTGCATCCCTATTAGAGTCCACACAGTGGTAGTTTCAGTGCAGCATTCAGAAAAAGTCACCCTAAAGGACCTCAGGAATGAGGTCATGGAAAAGGTTGTACGAGAGGTCATCCCCAAGAAATACCTGGACGACAAAACCATCTTCCACATCAACCCTTGTGGCATGTTTGTCATTGGAGGCCCCCAGGTACAAATTATGAAATGAGAAAAATTCCTTTGAAAGTATAAAATGAAAATTTCAATTAGAGATGGTTCACTCAAATCCACCGAATCCTGACAAGTATTCGAGGATTCGGTGTTTTACTGGATTCGATAGTCGAATCCTTCATCTCATAGACAAAACATATTATTTTGAATTCAAAACTTAATTAGGTCTAATTTAAAAGCACAACTTATCAGTAATATCAGGGTGTCTACCATCCGGGAAAATCAGGGGAAACGGGAATTAGCCGGGAATTTGAAGTGATCGGGAAAAAACGGGAATAAGCGGGGAATTTGGTAAATCACAAAAATCCGGGGAAATGATATTTTACTCAAAATATGAAATACAATAATCATTAAATCAGTAAATTATGTTATTTTTTTGTTGTTTGTAGCTGTGTAATATATTTTTAATTCCTAGTAAACAATTTTAATACAAATTTTAAAAAATACTCAAATTTTAAAACTTATTACTATTCATAAAAAAATATTAATAGAAAAACGAGTGGAGAAGGGAGGGGGGAGGGGAGTTAGAAGGATGTTGCATACATTTTAGTGGGGAATTTTAGGAAATGATCAGGGGAAATCAGGGAAAAAGTCGGGGATTTCATTGGTCAAGTTGAGTAGACACCATGAATATTTATTTTGTCGGACAAAATAGATTAGTATCTGTAAAATTATTATATAAAAATTGCTAGGTGTGGAAAATTTATGTGCCTATTACCGTACACGCCCGCCCTTATGGTAAACTTGGACTTGACCGTTTCAGCACATGCTCACTTCTAAAACTTTCAACTCATGAACAATCCTGTAAATATTTTAATGAACACATTACAACTTTTCAAAACTAGAATTACAAATAAACTTGAAATAAGTATAACAAATTACGGCTTTTTTTTAAACACAAATAAGAACACATTACAGCGGCCATTACACACGATACAGTCGGCCACCATAACCACCATAACGTAAATTATGTTTACTTGCCCGAGTGATGATTAAAATAAAGATACTGTTAATTTTTACTATCCAACTGGTTTTAATTATCTACAACTATGCAAAGAACCCCATTTTATTACATACAACCCTTAAGTTAGACATTTTGTTTGGTTTAATGAAAAATAAGTACTGTCAACCATCAGACACCAATAAAACTATTTATTCCTACCGGCCTCTGTATTGTATATTGATTGTTTAAAATCATCTTGAATTTTAAGAATTAAATAATGACTTGCTAATTCATTATTTCTTTATTTGTTTTAAAATTGATTTTAACTGATAGTTTATTATTTTTTTAAATATGTTATTGTAGTAATTGTAAAAATATTCAAACTTAGTCCTGCTTTATAAAGTGGGAATGAACATATTGTTGTCAAAAATGTTTATGTTTTAAATAGAATGTATTCTTGGAAATCGATATAAATTATCGCAAAAATCGAATATATTTGTGTTTTAAATAGAATGTATTCTCAGAAATCAATATAAATTATCGCAAGAATCGAATATATTTCTTTTTCTACATGAAAATAGTTAATGGATATATAAGAAAATATTAATAAAACATACTTGAGCATTATTTAGTTCAACATTTCCAAAATATGTTTAATTGTTCAGCATGTTTTAGTCTTTATTAAAAATATCAGTTTGTATTTTGTTTTTGCTATCTTATTAAAATAAATTATAAGCCATCAATAATATTTAAAGTTGATTAAAGGATAGCTAGGCTAAATCTGTTTATTTCACATGTTTTTAGAAACTTAACTCATACTAACAACACTTTTAAAAATAACTAAAAGACACTCAAATCTAGATTAATTTGATTTTTAAACAATGATATGAGTCTAGATTGTTTAATTTGGCTGGATTTTAACCTGTATTTTGCGAGGAGTGGTTGGGGTTGATTAAAATTGAAAGCACGATTGAAATAAATTTTAATTCACAGTTTAGGTCTATATTGTGTAATGTATGTCTATTTGTAAATCATTAAAATTTATAACAATTTTCTAGAATTTTGGATTTGAGATTTGAAAATAAAATATATATTCGGATTCGAAAAATAGTGGATTCGACCCATTTTTAAATATATTTAATGTCAGAATTCACATTTAGAAGGAGTTGTTTCGCTTTGTGCACCTATGTTTATCACAGAATAATGTTTAAGCAACAAAAATCTAAATTATTTCCAGTAATGTACTATTAAATGAAATATATCTCCAACTAACAAAATAGTTTTGAATCTCTCCGCCAACTTTGTTTGTGCTTGTTCTCAGAGTGATGCCGGTCTGACAGGGCGGAAGATCATTGTGGACACATATGGCGGCTGGGGGGCTCATGGTGGGGGAGCATTCTCTGGTAAGGACTTTACCAAGGTGGACCGCTCGGCCACTTATGCTGCTCGCTGGGTGGCAAAATCCCTTGTCAAGGCCGGACTTTGCAGGCGCTGTCTGGTTCAGGTAATAGCTTTTAAGTATAGATGGGCCACTCGAATCTTTGAATCCACCGAATCCTAACAAGTATTCGAGGATTCGGCGTTTCACTGGATTCGATGATCGAATCTTTCACCTCATAATCCAAGCATAATATGTTGAATTCAAATATTATTTAGTTAGGCCTAATTGAATAGTACAAGTTAATCCGTAGTATTTATTTTGTCAGACAAAAGAGATAAATATTAATAAAATCTTCTTTAAAAAAAATTATTAGGTGTGGAAAATCTTACGTGCCTTGTACCCTATCCTCCCCCTCTATGGGAAACTTGGACTCGACCATTACAGCACATGCTCACTTATCAACTTTCACCTCACGAGCAATCTTGTAAATATTTTAATAAACATATTAAAACTATTAAAAAACTGAAAATCAAAACTATAATTACAAATAAACTATATAAATTAAACAAATCATGGCTTTTTTTAAACAGAAATAATAACTCATTATGGATGATACAAAGTCAGCTGCCATTACACACGATACAAAGTCGGCCGCCATGACGTATATGTTTACTTGCCCGAATGATGGTTAAAATAAAGATACTGTTAATTCTTACTATCCAACTGGTTTTAATTATCTACTACCATGTAAAGAGCCCCAATTTATTGCATAAGATCCTTAGTTAGATATTTTGTTGGGTTTCATGAAAAATAAATAATGTCGACAGTCAGACAGCGATAAAACTTTTTATTTATTCCTATTGACCTAAGTATCGTATATTGATGTTTGTTTAAAATCGATTCAGGTAATCTGATCACTTAGTAAGCGCTCTCGAGTTTTAAGAATCAAACGACGACTTTCTAATCCATTATTTATTTTTTAATTGACTTTAACTTAGTTTTTATTGTTTTTTTAAAATATGTTATTGAAGTAATTGTAGAAATATTCAAACGTAGTCCTGCCTTATTAAATGGGAACGAACATATTGTAGTCGAAAATATGTTTGTGTTTTAAATAGAATGTATTCTCAGAAATCAATATATCGCAAGAATCGATAATTGATATAAAAGAAAATAATAATATAACATACTTAAGCATTATTGAGTTCACTACTTCCAATTTATGATTAATTGTTAAGCATATTGTTTTAGTCTTTATTAAAAATATTCTTGTGTATTTTTGCTATCTTAATACAATAAAATATCCTTTAATGATGATTAAAGTTGATCAAAGGATATATAGGCCTAATCTGTTTATTTCACATGTTTTTTAGAAACTCAACCCATTCTAACAACACTTTTAAAAATAACTAAAAGACCCTCAAATTTTGATTGATTTGATTTTTAAACAATAATATGAGTCTAGATTGTCTAATTTGACTTGATTTTAACCTGTATTTTGCGAGGGGGGGTAGGGGTTGATCAAAATTGAAAGCATGATTGAAATAATCCTTAATTCATAGTTTAGGCTTACATTGTGTAATGTGGGTCTATTAGTAAATCATTAAAATTTATAACAGTTTGCTAGCATTCGGATTCGAGATTCAAAAATAAAATGTAGATTCGGATTCGAGAAATAGAGGATTTGACCCACCTCTAATTTTAAGGTTCACACATAGTAAATAGTGGAAATTATTTGATAATCTAGGAATAGGGTCACTCCACCTCAATTGGCAACCCAGGTCTCAGATTTTGATCAAACTTTGTATACTCACTCCCTCCACGCTGGTAGGTCACTACATCAAATTTATCCTCTCTAGCTCAACTAGGTCTACTTGCAGCACTTTTAAACTTTCAGAGTGCTTGTGTTTTTACCGCTTAGGTCTTCTCTTCAATCCTGCCTGCCTGCCAGACAAATTCCATTTCACTCACAAATCATTCAATCTCTTTGAAACCTAATTGCTTCATCTCTGAAAGCATGAGGATTTTAGAAAAAAGGATATACATTTACATTGTAAATGCTCGTTTTAGTTGAATAAAAAAATTAATAAAACCATTTTTGGTCAAGTTTTTTCACTTAACATTTGGTTTACTAAAAACTGAATTAACAGTGTGAGGAAAAAGTATCACCCTATCATAATTTTTTTGAATGATTCTAGAGATATGTTCTATCGTACCCAGGAATGTATGGCTTTTTGATTCCTTCTGCAAAAGTATCTACTTTTTTCCTTAAATTTTGAGAAAATGATTGCCAGAAGACTATTTGTACAAACATACGCAAAATCTAAGGTTTCTGTCCAAAAAAAAAGTGTACTGGAACAAACTTGCAGAGCTTGAGAATTTACAGATTTTTTGTTAGGGAGCACCACTTTTTTTAGTATGGGTGTGGGAAGGCCACTTTTTAAATGCGAAGCTTGAAACTTGCGAAGAAAAGTCAAAGTTACCTACTAGGATTTTTGTTGTTATTTAACACTACTTTTAATTTTTAAATCAAACAGTATGTACATATAGGTCAAAAGAAAGGCGTACAGAAAAGTCAAAGCACACTATATTCATATGCTGTCATGTCTGCATTTATTTATGTTTAAGAAAACAAAATAAAACAACCTAATTACACTATTTACTCGGATTCCTAGCATGTAGCTTTGGATCTAGATATATATCTTGAATTAACATTACATCCTTTAGCTATGTTGTTTTTAAAAAATAAAACAGTAAATATAGAATAAACACTTAAATCAAAAAATCCCATTTGTCCTCTATTCCTATACCTAACCTACTAGTTGGTCCACCCCGGTATATTAAGTCCCCGGTATCCTGCCATGCTGGGTGTCCCGCCGCACCCTGGATCTAGTAGTCACAAAATCGGTGAGAGCCTCAGTGTGGGCGGGCATCCCCCTTTCTGCTACCTGGGGAGGTGCCCTACCGGAGATTTCACTCCAATACCCACAATATCACAACCTATGGACTTCAACTAACTTAACCTAAAGATTTATAAAATATGTAATACTAACTTAACCTAAATACAGGTCTTTCTTATAATTAGCTTTAGGGTTTTTCAGTTGTTATCGCCGATCCATTTCCTGTCTATGAGAGCAGCAATCCGATTTATCGGTGGACGGACTAGATGCCCGACAGCTCCAGCCCAGCATCACACACTTGTCAGCAAGTGGGCTGGACCCTATGAGTAAGGGGTTGATACTCCTTTCTGAAGATGTTCTCTTGTACTCCCTATCTGGTATCAAGGCGCCCTCCAGAAGTGAGGGGTTGATACTCCTTTCTGAAGATGTTCTCTTGTACTCCCTATCTGGTATCAAGGCGCCCTCCAGTTTATCAGCAGTTCACACTCCTGGAATCCAGAGAGCACTCCTTCCCTCAGCTAGGTTCCGGTTTGTCTGGAGATCCCCATCACATTTTACCCAGCCAGCCGATAATCCAGTTTGTCTTGTGTCACACCTATTGACTTATTCAAGTCGTACAGTTATGTGTCATCCATATATGTTGAAACGTCACTGTTCTTTGTCCTTAATCCTTGTCTTTAAGTTGACTAATCTATTTTGTCCTTTATTTTTCATTGCAGTTAAGTACTTATCTCTTTCGAATTTGGACATATTATCCGCGATTGTATCCAGGAGACTCCATCTGTCAATGCCACACAGTAGTGTGAAACCACGCTCGCTTGCAACGATATCTGTAGGTTCATTCTATCTTCAAATGTCTCAATGCACTCTAGCACGACGTGTTCTGGTGTCGCCTTCCTATCACAATCACAAATTCCTGTATCTGTCAGTTGTCTAATGTCTAACGAAGAGGGCGGCCTTATATGGTTCATGTACCAAACCTGGAGAGGGCTGCAGGTACTCCATTCCCAACCGTTCAACAAGGATTGGAAATATCTTATGTGTTATTCTACCTGTTTTGCTCTGGTCCCACTCGTCTCGCCACTCTTCCAGATATTTCCTGGCCTGAAGTCCCATTGCTATCCCTGCTCTCATGAGATTAGCCACTTTCTCTATATCCCCCTTCCTTATACAATACAATGCCGCTCTCCTCACCTCTTAGTGCAAGGACCAGATACCCAAGACTACACACAAAATAAATAGAAGAAATACTTTGAAAATTAGTCAACATATGATACTACATTAAATATTAGATCATAAGGATCATTTTTACACTTTTATTTAATTTAGTGACATTTAGTAAGTGGGGATGCTTCAGGGGACTCTTTGAACTATTCAAGCTTTGTATCTAGTGTGTGTATCCACCTATTAGCACACCCCTGCATTTTGGTATCAAGGACGACACTACCATTCAAAATAAACATTTAAAGCTAAGTATATCCAATACAAATTATTGTGCCAAATCTTGGTCCAATCAGGTTGCATTCAACAGGATAGTTCACACGGCGTATGTGATTGCATACAATATTGTGAGAAATGCAATAGTTTCTTTGCGTTTGGTAGAAAAGTAACAGATAGTTATAAATCAATGATAAATATATTGAGTTTATATTCTTTATATTTATATTACAAATATAACTTTAAATGGTCACGTTTATACTAATGATTTGATGCCTTATAAATATGTTATTAAATATTTAATTAGTTCATGTCTGGCAGATAGTACTATCTATTGTTAACATTGGAAAAATTGTATAATAAAAATAGCTGATCTAGGACGTGTTCTATTCCTTGAAACAATATAGTTTAGGGGGCCTATATAATAAGTTGTCCAAAGCAGATCTTGTACCATTTTTGGTGTTAGCACAAATCTTTATGTTAAAATTCTTGAATGGCTTTTTATTAAAATAAGTTCCCTGTGTTCCGGGCTTTAAAAATAAAGATTTATCAAAACGTTTAGTTAGTGAAAATAAAGTGTTTTATAACATTGGGTGAAAAACAAGGATAAAATAATCTCAAATTTCATTTATTCTTGATGCCTTAGACAAACTATTTTATATGTTTTAAGTAATGAGATGTTCATTTGTTAGCTATAGACAAAATGAATTTCAATGATGTTTTGTAGTATTTGCTACTCTTGACCGTGGGGATGATTTTAAAAAAATCTGAGAAATTCATTAATGTTTTGTATGTATGCGATATTAACACTAAATTAAAGCTCATTGTCAAATGTAATGTTGGTCCGCAGGTTTCGTATGCCATTGGTGTTGCTGAACCACTTTCCATTACTGTGTTCGACTATGGCACCTCAAATAAAACTTCAAAAGAACTCCTTGGAATTGTCAAAAGAAACTTTGATCTCCGTCCAGGGAGAATTGTCAAGTAAGCTTATTATTTTAATAAGGAGTTGGGAAAAGTGAACTAAAATAACTTAAAGTGTCAAAATAGATTACAAAGGAAAGTTGGCGCCAAACGTATATTTTAAATTAAACTTTGAAAGAAGGATAGAAGGCCAAGGCCTACACACTTAACACAAAACTGTAGGCCTTAAAGTTCACAATTAAAAACACATTATGGTTCAATGTTTGGAGTACATCAGTCCCCTTTCTTCAGCAGAAGAGAGTAAAATAGTCTGGACTGTGGAAGCATGACTAGAGATGTTTATTAGCTTTGACAGACCTAGAAAAAAATCCTTCAAGTTTTTCTTTAAATAAATGTATTTTCATCTAAATCATTTGAAACTGTTGTTTAGATATAATAGTCATGTTTGCCACAAGGGGGTAGTGACGTGCAATACATGGAGCCTATTTAGTGGGTTCTGTGTAGCCTCTCATACTCAATCCTGATCTCACCGCCAAGGGGTGTACCCCGGGACCTGAGCGACCTGGCGGAGGTTGGGTTGAACCCAGATTAGGTGCAGACTAGAGACAGGAAACTGGTAGACAAGCTTGGAAAAGGGTATTCTTGATGTGAGTGAGAGGGTTAGTAATGAGCTAAATCATCACCCATCGCCTCAGGGAAGGCTCCCACCAAGAGAAAGTCTACATGAGGACCTATAAATGGCAGTCCTACTACTCAGGTGTAGGCCACGACACAACAGGCTTAGTAATCTGGTGGTCGAAACTAGCAGAAATACTTGAGAAAGTAAAAGTAAAATGCCATAGTGAAATTTATCATGGTGAAGTGATGGTAATGACAAGGAAGAGATAAAGCTATAATGTTGGATAGAGTAGATTTGAGAAAAGTACATAATATGAAATATCTTAAAAGCACAATTAAGGTGAAGGTTGGGAATAGAGGCAGTCTGCCAATCCATGAGGAGAAGAGAAGTGCCCTTGAAGTGTAGGGTGCTTTATAGGGTGTACATCATACCGATTGACACAAATGAATCAGAAATATGGAGATTGAATTTAAGATAAACTAGGAATGTGGAGGTCATATGAATGAAGTTTGGGAGGAGAATGTTCTCTCTCCTGAGGAGAAACATAATTAGGAAAGGGTGGTGGTACAGGGAATACATGAGATAGAGGAAGCAAGACTGAGATGGTATGTACATTTAATGAGGATGGAAAAAGACTGCCAAAAAAGCTGGTTGAAATGAAGTATGTAGGAAAAGACCTCAAGGGAGGCTAAGTAGCAGATAACAGAAAGTGCAAAGGAGAGGATTGGAAGCAATTAAACTAGGAAGGATAGAGAGTGAGTGAATTATGTTGGTTATCCTGTCTAAAATCAGCGTTGATCAACATTGCAAGAGATTTTTTTTTCTCTTTCTAATAATGGAATGGAACTGGAATGAAAATCTGACCTCGCAGACCTATACCTGGTACATATGATGTGAGTTGTGTACACTTTCATTTAAACACGATAGAAAATGATTCCAAAATAAAGTATTATTTATTTTGGACATTTATAAATACATTGATAGAAAATGTACTTAACTAAGCAGTATATTGGGTTGTTATTGCTTATTTTATTCAGGAACTTCCATTATATTAGTATAGATGCTCCAAAAACATTTGTTTGGTAAAATAATTTTATTACATGTACAGTGCGCCTGCAAATACTTATTTTAAATGGTTTACCAATAACTGCTCAGTGAAAGATATATACTTGACATAAGATAATTGCTACTCAGTACTAATGTATTCGTAACCTTCCTAATTCCTAATCCATTAGCGTAATTAGTACTTGAAGTGTATAACCCGAACGGGTAGTAAGATATATATTAATATAGTAGTATTAATAAATAACTTTTGGTGCAGGTGACCTGGCGGTCTAGGGATAAGGTGTCAGACTTTTATGCTGGCGGCTGGGGTTCAATCCTCGGTCCCGGCAAAGATTTATCTGATTACCAAACCCTTCCTTCACCTCTGACAAGATATCTTGTGAATGTGGGGAATGGCAGGCCTCCACCGTGGTTCGGATTCCATGTTAAACTGTAGGTCCTCCATTTCATCTCACAATCACCCTACCATTACACATTAGCGTAAGTGCGTATAACCCCAACGGGTAGTAAGACGCGGTGCTAATAATATTTTGGTGCACAACATTATACATGAAAATTATCCCACCTAACCTTTCATTTACCACTAAATAAAAAAATTGTTGAGTTATAAAAATACTTTATAAACAAATTAGTTTATTTTTAACAACTCTAGTATGATAAAAAAAAAGTGTTGTTTTAGCCATTATGGTTTTCATGTCCAAGCTGCAGGTGTGAGTGAACATTGCTAACCAAGTTTGCCGTTTGGGAGATTTCAGTGATGTCCAATGTATTTGCTACTCTTGAATTAATGGATGATGATAACACAAACTGAGAAGTTGACCATTTGGCAAATAATTTGCTTAATTTAATTTATTAAAGCTAACTTTACACATATCGATTGAATATGAAGTTCAAACATAGCTAGCTAAACCATAGTAATTTTGCTATGGTAACTTAGATTAGTTTAAAGATAGATTATTTTTTTATATAGATTTAAGGTTGGGAGAATTATATTATGATAAATTACTTGATTGTTTAAGTATATATTAATTACAATTTATATAATTGCCATTCCAAACTAATTTAACAAATACTTTAAATTCATCATAGTAAAATAATAGTTGTGATTAACTGACCCTAGACATGTGTGAGAATAAAAGTAGCTGTAGCTCTGATCCTTTCGTTTAGTCAGACATTTTGTATCTATTTTAATAAATTGGATATCAAATCCCATCTATTTTTTAATAACTTTATTTAGTCATGCAGAGATATAACTATTCTGGTGGAACTACATTCAGTCTGTTAGGAAATATGTTACATATTATCCAAGGGTACAATCTCATTTTAAGCTTGAATTTTTGATAATAATGGGCCATTACATCCCTCTAATCCAGTGGTTCTCAAACTGGGGTGTGCGCGCAGCTCTCATGGGAAAGTTGGCAAAATAACAGGGGACTTAAAGAAAACCCTAAATGTTGGCAATTACTGTTATCTAGTTATTTCCAATCTTTTTTCTGTATTTGCTTTCGGCTAGTGACCAATTTCAGATAATTTTCATCCCTCTACATTACAAGTTTATTATGTGTCTCTCAACAACATATCTCTGTTAGTGGTTTTTCATCCATCATGTACCTAAAAAAAAGTACCTCAGTAGGCTAAATTTAAAGCCAGACCTCTGCTGGAAAATTTCAACTGGACAACCAGACATCAAATATTGTGCCAAATCATATAGCCACACCCCTCTCTTTGGAAAACTTTGGGATTCATAATATATCGGCTTCAGAATTACAATTAAAAAAAATTTATTTGAAATTATTGTGTTAACCTTTAATTTCTTATTTATTTTGGATTGTATTTGTGAAGAAAATGTATACAACTTCTTGCAGTAATATTAAGTTTTTTTTGAACTGATAACGATTCTCAATAAGTGATAATGGTAATTCTTTAACAGTAGGATTCTCTCTAACTAGCTTTGTCACATTTGAAATATTTTGATTACGGATATTTTTTCCCAACTAGGTTATGTAGATCAATGATTTGACAAGTGGTCGTATTTTTTAAAATTTTTCATTTGGAAATGTTTTGTCTTGGGGGTTACATTAATTAAACTTTGTCATGACCAAGGGGTACAATCTAAAAAGAAGTTTGAGAAGCGCTTCTCTAATTCATACGGTAATTCGATAGGGATCTGCGAACTTTGTTTTTTTTAATTTGAGTTGAGTATTTAAAAAGCTTTCGTATTAGAATACATCCATACGTTTAAAATACCACATCTATAAAATGTAATATACAGCCTTGGGAAGGATGGATATACCAAGAGACAACCTCATGCATGGACTGGTCTACGAGCTAACAATTAACATAGGATCACTAAAGAGAAAAGAACAAGCAATTGTAGCAGTAATGAGGGAGAGGAAAATAAATATTGGGACTATGTGATACAAAGTGGAAAGGATATAGATTAGGGATACAAATTATGTTCTGGAGAGCAGGACAGGGGTCGTAATGGTGTGGCAGTGTTCTTAGGGGAGACACTGAGCAGGAACGGTAATTGATGACAGATATAAATGGAAGAATAATAAAACTCAATAGTTTTTGATGGGGGAGGTAACAAGACTTCATCCAGGATCTGGATATAGAAATCAAGAGCAAAGGAACCATTCCAAGTGGAGACCGAAATGCTCAGATCGAAAAAGATAGGAAAGGGTACATAGAAATAATGGGAAATCATGGATTAGGACCAAGGAGTAATGAAGAACTGTTTAAGGAACAATTTTCTCATAGTTAACACTTGGCATAGGAAAATAGATTGTTAAAAGTTCACTTGCTAAGACTGGAATTGTCATCATAGAAATCTAATAGACTACATAATGGTACCCAAATATCTACATGCTAAATTAACAAACGTGAAGGTCATACCAAGTGTAAATTTAGAAGACTGGTTGTAGCAGGTATCAAGTTCTTGAAACTGACACACAGAACGATGAGAGAAGCTTTCCAGGGCACAGTTAAGATTGAGTTACCCAAGAATAACAGTGGAAAAAGAATGGAGCCGTTTCAGAACAATTTGTAGAAGCAGCAGAAAAGATGTGTAGAACAACATCAAGGGGGTGTGTCCATAAAAAAAAAGGAACCGGAAAAAAGTTGGGAATATGGTAAAAGATACTATGATAGCCTTCATTAACAAAACAGAAAGTTTATGAAAAAGTACTAAAAGAAAATAATTGTATGGTTGAGTTTAAGAAAAGGGGGAGTTGGTGAAGGGATCCTGGAACAAATATGGCACGTGTATGGTAAATGTTAAAATTTTGTAAGAATAGAAGATAACACACTGATTGGTTCAAACAGAAAGAGGAATGAAACGGAAGCATTTTATCACCAATCCTATATAATGTAATGGATGAAATTATAGCCCAAGTCCAGTGTCACATAAACCTGGGGAAATTGAAGGTGACATGTCCTGGGAGGTGTCGGAAGAGGACTTGTAGAGAGAACTAGCTAAATGGGCAGGAGTGATGGAACAATATGTATTGGATATGAATGTGGAAAAGAGCAAGACAGTAAAGTTTGCTAGAAACACAAACCCAGCAAAGAAAGTAACAATCATTGGAAAGGAACTTAAAAAGGTGGAAGATTACTGCATATAGTAAGAGCCAGGAGGAAATAGGACAAAGGATACGGAAAAGTGGACAATTCTTCTGTGTGGTTAAGGTTATAATCTGGTGATGGAATATATGAAAAGAGGTCAAAACTTCATATAAGCCATTACTATTTAATACTGTAATACAGCTCTGATAAGGGATTGTTTCAAAGCTATATCATTAGAAGAGAGACATAAGAGAAAAAGGTAGTTGTGGTTAGGTCATGTGATGAGATTGGAGGACAAAATGCCTAAGAAAACCTTAGTCAATCAGCAACTTTTGCTACCCATCCCAACTATATCTGGTGATCTTATGACTTTTCTATGTCCTTATACCAGCTGTTTGCTGATAGCTTTATGAAGTAGTTTTATTATATCTGGCAGGTGGTACAGGAAAGCTAGATAGTAACAAAAAGAACGAATAAAACATGGCTTTTACAATGCAAGAACAACACAGCTCATTTTACATTGCTTCTACTAAACATCGAGGTAATGGCTGCCTCTTTGAAGAAGCAATGTAAAGTGTGAGCTGTGTTCTTCTGATTGTAAAAAGTTATTTGTTCCTTTTATGTTTCTATCCACATTGAGAAGTAAATTTTTTAATAAGCTAATTTCTAGGGAAAGCCAATATTAGGCACAAGCGCCTAATTTCTTGCGATTTGTATATTATAGGGTAGTTAAAGCTACGAAGGTTTATTTTAAAGGAAATATTAGCTCATTAAAACATAATTATTTAAAAAAAAAGCTAGATGTATAAAATCTTAGGTGCCTAGTAACATACCCTCCCACCTCTATGGGAAAATTGGACTTGACTATTTCGGCATATGCTCACTTCTAAAACTTTCACCTCACAGATATTCTTGTAAATATTTAAATGAACGTAGTAAAATTCTTCAAAAACTGAAAATCAAAACTAGAATTACAAATAAACTCTAAATAAATAAAACAAATTACAGTTTTTTTTAAAGATAAATAAGAACACATTACATATGATACAAAGTCAGCCGCCATGACATATTATGTTTACTTGCCCGAGTGATGGTCAAAATAAAGATACTGTTAATTCTTACTACCTAACTGGTTTTAATTATCTACAACTATGGAAAGAACCTTAATTTTGTTGGGTTTCATGAAAAATAAATACTGTCAATCATCAGGCACCAATAAAACTTTTATGTATTCCTATCGGCCTATGTATCGTATATCGTTTAGGTAATCTGATCACTTAGTAAGCGCTTTCGAGTTTTAAAAATTAACTAACGTGCTAATTCATTATTTGTTTTTAAATTGATTTTAACTGAGCGTTTATTATTTTTTAAATTTGTTATTGAAGTAATTGAAAAAATATTCAAGTGTAGTCCTGCCTGATAAAATGGGAATGAATATCTTGTAGTCGAAAATATGTTCGTGTTTTAAATAGTGTATTCTCAGAAATTGATATATTGCAAGAATCAAATATATTTCTTGTTTTATACGCGGAGATAGATAATCGATATATACGAAAATAATAATAAAACATACTTAGTCATTATTGAGTTCACTATTTCCAATGCAGGTTCGATTGTTAAGCATGTTGTTTTAATTGTTGTTAAAAATATCCATTTTTATTTTTGCCATCTTAATAAAATAAATTATAATCCTTCAATGATGATTAAAGTTGGTCAAAGGATAACTAGGCCTAATATGTTTATTTCACATGCTTGTTTAGAAACTTAACTCATTCTAACAACACATTTAAAAATAAGTAAAATACACTTTTGATTAATTTGATTTTCAAATAATGAGTCAAGATTGTTCAATTTGCCTGTATTTTGCAGGGGGCAGGGTTTGGGGTTGATTAAAATTGAAAGCATGATTTAAACCAATATTAATCTACAAGTTTAGGCCTATATTGTGTAATGTAGATCTATTTGTAAATCATTAAAATTCCTAACAATTTGCTAGGATTCGAATTTGAAACTCGATAATAAAATGTGGATTTAGATTCTAGATTCAAATTTGAGAAATAGTGGGACCCATCTATACTAATATTATAAGGAGGAAAGTTTTAATTTTTTGTTTTTTGTTTGTAATGGATAAACTCAAACTACTGAACCGATTTTAAAAGTTCTTTCATCAATATAAAGCTACATTATCAGCAAGTAACATAGGCTATATTTTATTTTGAAAATTTAATTCATTCCTACTAAAAATGTCGATAGTCACTCATATTTTATGGTAGAGTCTCTGATTCTTCAACATGTGTGTTGAAAATAATGCGAGGGGGAGGGAAAGGGTCTTCTCTAATAATTATATAATTATTATGTGCTTGTTAAAATAGTGCAGTAAAATTTTAATTCTTGAATGTTCATTTAAAGCTAGTTCACATTTTATTTTGGGTAGGCATTGAACTGGTAGCTCCATATTATATCGGCTTCAATATTAATTATTCAGATTGGCTAAAAATACAATGCTTCATTGATAGATGGTATTACGGTAACTTATGCCATCAAACGTCGATTAGGGCGAGTACTAGGGAAAGTTTGGGCAAACAGATTTTGTTCAACGTCCACACCTGGGAATAGGTTAAGTCTTTCACTTAAAGGAAGCGTTCAAGTGTATCAATTTAATTAGTTCATGATAACTTGGTGTAACTGTACCTGGTGTGTCAGCAAGTCATTGTTAGACTTTATGGGTTTGATAGCCGTTTGTGTATTGTAAGCGTAGATTACATTATCAGGGCTAGCACTTGTTTGAAAAACAGGGAATTTGGTTTAACCTGAAAATTTCAGGGAATTTCTCAAATTTTCTAAAAATGACTGGAATTTTAAAATATCATAAAGTCAAACTTTTGAAGTGTTAAAAACTATTTTGATAAGCTAATTTTACATTGATGTTTTTCTACCTATTAGTTAATTTAAATTGTGATAGTAATTTGTGAACTTCACAGTGAAGGATATTGTAATATTGTGGAATTAAATAATCCAAGAACATACACTGATGATCCAGCATATGCGCCGTGGTCATCGTTCTAATTGTAAGAAAGTGTCTGCACAGCCTTCGATATGACATGTAATACACATGCGGGTATTTGATATTTTGTATCCCTGATCCCTGGTTCTGAAATAGTTTCAAAATGATGCTTTATAATTTGTAACTTGATTTAAAAAAATAAATGTTTTAATCAAAATCAATTTGTCCATGATGGGCCCAGGCCCTACAATTTTTTTATCTCTAGTAAGTGGTTATCATTAATCAAGGAGTTGCAATAAAGACTACTAACATTGCATGAAATGACAGGAAGGTTGAGGTTTGAATCCCAGTTAGGTGCACTTGTAGTTGGTTTACACCTCTACATGCTAATGTGTATACATCTATTCTAAGCTACCTTCTCATTCCTGCCACAAATATATTGAGTTGTTGGAACTATTGTATTTTTGTCTGGAAAACCTGGAAATGTCAGGGAATTTCAAACTTAGGCTCTTACGGGTTTGATAGCCTCTTTATGTATTACAGGAGTTGACTACATAATCTTTGGGGCACTTATTGTAAACCACAAACACATTAGAACAATAGCCCTACTCTGTTAATTATGTTTTTAATAAAATGTATTTTATATCTTTCTATTTTAGGGACTTGAATCTTAGAAACCCCATCTACCAACAGACAAGTGCATAATGGGCACTTTGGGCGGGACATCTTCTCGTGGGAGAAACCCAAATCACTCATCATAGATTGACTCCGAACAACCTACCACCGTAAATAATGTTGTGTTTGCATTGTTTATTAGTTTAGTGGTATTATGTATATATATTGAAATTCCCATGCGTATGAACTTTCTGTGATTCTCTATATCGAGGCAAGGAAACATTGCATTGAATGTGATGAAGTCTTGTTGTTTGGTGTTCTGAACCTGGGTTCTAACACTGCACATCGCACTCCACCCGAGAGCACCACGTGGGACAGTTGAAGCAATGTTTCTCTATGGTAATCATTTTTATTGTTGTGACTCCCAATTACATAGTTTTTAATTTTTCATTTATATGTTTTGAGTCTACATGCCTGTTAGTAATATTAGTTAATTTATGTGTGTGTGGTAGATAGTTACGTGTTGCTCTAGGGAGGGTTTTGCTGTGACAAGCTGACGAAGCGTACAAACATTCACTCGAAACAAAGGGAAGACAAAGCCCGTCTCTTAACAAATCACAGTCGTGCTTGTATCTCGACTGCAATGTGTGTGGCCAAATGAAAAGCGCCTTTCCCACTAGAGTTTTTTCTCTTTATAGTGGAAAAAACCACACATTTTGTGTTGTGTTTACGAAAAAGAATCTATTGGAAAAGAGCATTTCCGAAAACACTCCGATTTGTTGAGACACTTGGTGTGATGTAGTTATATAATAGTTTAATTCCTCTCCGACACATGCATTTATACTAGGCTTTAAATTTGGCATCAAACAACATTAATGTATAAATTGGGTGCCGTGTAGTGTTTATGTATTGTATACTAGGACTGCTACAACTTTGATCTTCCCTTTACATCAAATGTACTTTTTTATATATGTATGTATATATATATATATCTTAAGAAATTTTTGTCACAAAATAAAGTGAATAAAATTGAAAATACAATTTTGAAAGGTATTTGTTGGCACTGCCCGAAACCTAACCTATTTTTACTTCCTTTCCTTTCCCGCTCCATTTTATCATGTGATTAATCCAAATATATTTTTGCCATATTTGGAAGAAGCTGCTTCTGTTCACTTATAAAATCGTCCAAACAACATGGCTTTATCGAAAAGAACAAGAAGTGATGTGGTGTGGTGTGGAAATCCCAAAGGGTGTTACTGCCAATTCGAATATTTTGTGTTTAATAATAATAAAAATAGGGCTCTGCGAGTACTAGGAGCCTCAAGCCGAGCTCATCACCTAAGCTTGAGATCGAGATCTTTATACATTAATCATTTTCGAGCTTCCATATGATGTACTTAATCAATTTTTAAAACAATAGTAAGCATTGTATATTTAATTGAGATGTTGGTCAGCATTTCCACTTGTAAATCATTCGATTACTTAACAAATTGTTAAAAATTAATTTCAATTTTCACATTAATAACGTAATAGAGCTTTGAAACCACTTTCGACCGTTAAATTTATTCAATATTGTCGTCCAGTTTGAATTATACTCGATTGGAGTTGTTTTCTTGTATTGCCATGTCAAAGAAATGAAAATAAAAAAAAAGCTAAGAATATTACTAAATAATTGGATGTTTCTTACAATTTTTACCTGATCCCTTTTTAAAATAATTTATGTTAAATTAAAAGGGTAATATTAAGAATAGATTGTATTAAATGTTTTCAAACTTAAAGATATTTAAAACTCGTATTAATTAATGTGCTAGCTACAAAAATAGCTTGGTTAGTTATAGAATTATGTTGGTTAACCTGGTTAAAATCAATATTGATCTTATTTATTGCAATATGTTTTACCAATCTTACCACATTTGTATTTAAGACACTTTCATATTATTTGCTCGAAATATTTTCAAGTATGAGAATGAGCATCAATGTTTATAAGCATTAAGCAACCCCTAGACCGCCAGGTCATCCTAAGGGTGAAGCTAATCAATATTACAGCTGACCTTGAGTCATGGAAACAAATAAAGTGCATTGGGATAAGAAGGGTCCACTAGTGAAAAATTTGCGTAGTTAAATATAAACATAATATATTAACTAAAATACTTATATTCACAAAGTCTTAACTGCTGTGTGAATAAAGATAGTTGGCCCCTACTTGTGTATGAATATTACTCTAGTGATAGATTATTTTTAAAGAAAAAAACATGTCTGTCTGTGTACAAATTTTTTAGAAATTAGCCCTTATTTACCCGAGGCAGTATGGAGTTGTAGCCTATGTTCTTTCACTGTTGCTCATTCATGAGCATTGTACAAGGTAGGGCTAATATTATTTTCAGAGGATGCAAAAAAATACTGCACATTCAAGTCTTTAAAATAGGCTCTAAAGATAATTTGGAGATGTTCTCTATGTTTTTCTCATCTTTTTGCTTTACAGTCCAAGATTTCATTCTCAATGGACTTTGCTCATTAGTTGTTTTTTTTAAAAAAAAGCTAAGTTTTTGATAGTCATGTGAGCATTTTTGTTTTATTACCTTGTTAAAGGTGATTGTTATTTATTTTAAGCCATTTTTATTTTATTAATTTTTGTTTTATTACCTTGTTAAAGGTGATTTGTTATTTATTTTAAGCCATTTTTATTTTATTAACTTGTTAAAGATTGTTTTTTATTTAAGCTGTTTCATTCTCACAATTTTACACTCCACTGGATTGTGTAAATTTTGAGATGGAAAAGTATTTACACAATAATATATATCCTTGTGAATAGCAAGTTTGTGAAGCATGGATTGATGGAAGCGAAGGCGTACAAAGAAACTCAAAGATAAGATGGATTATTTAACTGCTTGTTGTAAAGGTTAAGCTCTTTTAGTGGTTGGTATACATTTTACTGGTGTTTAGGCTACCGTATATACAAATTTAAGGACAAAGTTTAAAATCTCTTGTACCCAGCCTAAGTTCATATCACACTAGTACTAAGCAATTTCAACCTTATAGGGAATCAAACTAGCAAAGGTACTAAAACTGATTAATTTACGCACTCAGTCATAGAGTTTTAGCAATCATGACCACACCATTGAGCTGATGATAAAGTAAAATATATTTCAAACCATTCAAGTTAATGAACTTTCAAGTTCCCTATGCCATGAAGTAACTAGTTAATATCTGACCGCCTCAGGGTCTAGTCAGATTTCCTGGTTATAGAGACAGGTCATGGTTTCAATCCCCGGTGTTTCCAATTTTTTCTGTGAAGCAGTGGGTCTGTAACGAGACCAAACTCAACCTCGTGAGGACAAATGAGGAGATACTTGAATAAAGAAGTAGCGGCTTTGGTCTAGAAAACAGATAGATGGCTTGAGGGTTTGTTATGCTGTCCACATGACAGCCTCAATCTGAAAATGTTGCTACTATCTTCCCCGACATACGCCAGCCTCTTGATTTAAAGTTAATATCTACCAATGGGATGAAACATTTATTTCTGGAAAATTGTCTTAATCCTATAGCTCTCGATGTTTGAAAACTGTAAAAACCGAATTAAATAACAGATACCCACTTCAGTGATCGAGTAGTCTTAAAGCCCTACTCCCATGTTAAACTGGCCTACTGACAATGAAGCGATTGGGGTTTGAACCCTGGTCGGGTCTAATGAGTATTGCTTTTCATAAATTGTTTCCAAATCTTCTTACAGGAAAATATTGATAGATTACCTCTAAAATGCTTCCTTCCTCATCCCTGCCAGTTTCCGAGCTCAATAATAAAATATTTCTGAATCTTATAAATTATTTTAGACACATTTTAGGTTTATTAAAAAAAAAGTAGGCCAGTGCAATAACACTAATCTTAAAAGGTGAAACTTTAAATAAAGATCACACCAATTTTTTCAATCACTTTTCAATGGTTGATTAATATTTTTAAAAAGGTGGGCCTATCTACTTAAATAAAATATATATTTTCACTCACAAACAAGTCATAATGTGATTTTGTTATGATCTGGAACTCAAGTTTATTTCTTTATTCACTCGACTATGCAACTGATTCTGGTCTGATTGTATTGATTTACAAGAATTTTAAACTCAAATTTTGAGCTAAGATCATTTAATCCAAATATAGGATTTATTTGGATTCAAAATTTTAGATTTGAGTCCATATATTTCAAATATTGATAATTTAAATTTTGGATTGAATCCAAAAAAATATTCTAAATTTCGTATTGAATCCTAATCTTACTAAGACTTCGATTTGAAATTTCGAACATTTGCATGGGCTTACCTATTATTATTATTATTGTTATTATTAAAGTGTTTAACAGTGGTTCCCAATTTAGTGCTTGATGAAAAGAACTAAATACAATCCATTATTATTTGGAATGGATCCAAGTCCTTTCACAGGTATGTATTTGATCACAATAATGTAAATTATTTATGATACATTATTGTTAAATTAAATTAATTTTAAAAAGGGAATAGACTCTAATGTCAAATTAAAATAAATGTATACTTATTCTATTAATTTCATGACAGCACGTTTGCCTACTGAACTGTGAACTTTGTGTTTGTTTCCCTTCATATATGAAATGATTATCGTGGTGAAATTAGGTTTTCCCCCCTACATAGTGATACATTGACGTCTGGTGAACTGGGTGTTTTATATTTTATATGAATATGTTTGGGTGTGTCATGTTTTGGTTGTTTTGAGTTTATGTACTAAATATAAAAATACTTCTTTTGTGATTAAAAGTATATCATATTAAAATAAAATGAATTTTAGCAAGAGTATTTTTCTAATGCAATATTATATTGACTCATTAATTGACTCCCTGTTGCACCCTACATGACAGGAATGAAGGGGTGGGGTGCAATTAAACATAACATAGTAACACAAAAAGCATACATTTTATTTTCAAAGGGCACAGTACATCAGAGTAGCAGAGATCACTGTTTATAACTGGAAATTGGCCGTCTATTTGCTAAGGCGTAAAGTAGCCAAGCTACAGTGAAATACACATTATTATTTCTTTCAATAACTATAAACACTCGTTCAGCATTTAGAGTGCTCGGATAATATAGTGAACACTCAGCCCAATACTGCCTCGGGCAGCCATCCACATCTGTATTACCAGAACAAAACATTAGCGTAAGCAAGCCATTCGCTTGAAGTGCAAAGCAATATAAATGATCAAAACTGATTAAGGGAGGTGTACATTACAGAACGTCAATAAATCCGTGACGAGGGGGCACGTATCCCGTCTAAAGGGACCAAAATTAGAACAGAAATGAGGAAGTCAAGACGGTGAAGTACTAACTTGGTGCACTCAGAAGGAGAGACCATATATATACTACGGAACAACAGTTAACTAGATAACAGGGCCGAACGGCCAGCCTAATTAGGCCAATAGTAAAGTCGGTCACACCCAAGGTAGGCGGGCAGGCGCTCACATACACAATAGTCACAACCATATGTATAGTCGCCCAAACGCCTCAGCGTTACTACAAATATATCACTAACTTGTACTCAACGTAGTCCCTACATACTAGGGCAACTAAATAACCCATCTAGTGGCTACCAGATATAGTGACACATAAATATAAATATATACGCGGAATCTACTAAAATCTCACAAAACACGGAGGTTAACTAGTCCCATAACTCTAAGCACTTTTAGTA